>BPLR01010805.1:0-75484 GCA_021605095.1 Caerostris extrusa
TCAGCTAACAGATATTCATCAATATTTTTGCACAGCATTTTGAAATCAACTAAGTCCGACTTACCGGGTTAAGCAACTTGACGATCCGTTAATTTTTTATCAATATTTTTTTTATTTTTTATTTTAAAATTAGAAACATTTAAAGGCATTTACATAAGTCGTTTTTTACATTTTAAAGACATAAACATTTTGTTTATGATGATGATGAATGAAGTGGTATATGGGGATGTGAACAAAATCAACACATTTTATTTTAAACTGATAAAAAAAACCCTTAGGCTTTTAAATTAATTTTTAAAAATATCCTTAATTTATATGATAAATTGTTGTTACTAATTCCCTTGGTGTAGGAATGCCCACACGAGGTCCAGAAGATCCTGTCGCAGGCAATTGATCCATGGTTGAAGGTGATATGCAATTCACTTTTTTAGCAAGGAAACCAGAGGCGTGAAGATTGACCAACCTCAAGACAACGCTCTACGAACCTATGAGACCGGAACCTACGGTTTAAAGTAGATTCCGAACCACTCTTAAATATCCACGGTCAGTACTGAATCCGAAACTTCACACGACCATTCAGGCCCAAGTATGGTAAGTTTCTGATAAGCATGTTACTTTACTATTACATAGATAGTTAAAGATCAAATTTCAGTGCAGTGAATATAGGAAAATTATATGCATAATATTACAATTTTCGTTTGAAATAATGTTTTTTAAAGAAATTAGGGCCTATTGCCCATACTTAAAAAAAAAAAAAAATATATCACAAAAGTTGTTGAATCAGCGATATTCAAAATGCACTACAATTAGTGAAGTATGAAAACTTATTATATCAATTTGCTGATATCATTCGAAGTAAGTATAATAATCGTCCGAATTAACCAAAACATAGCATCACCAAAAACAACATAGATTAAGTATATTGATTGGATGGCTGGCGTAATGGATAACGTCACTTAGTATCTCTAACATCTCATAGTATTGGGTAATGTCATTTCTAAATCTCAGCATCCTCACTGTTTCGAGTTGCTGAATAAATATAAAACGGAGTCCATTTCCAATCTATCAGGTTATCATTCGACCTGGCGTCCCTGATAATTAACTAAAAGCAGATCTCTAGGACTTTGGTACCACAGGCTTCAGGTTTGAATCCTGACGGTGTTTGTGAGAGGTTCGGAATCCACTTTAAACTGTATTTCCCGCTCTGTTTAGCCTCATGTGCACAAGATGTTCAGAGATACAAGCCAAACCAATTATCATTCGGCTGGGTTGAGATATTCGCTTTGATCTTGTGAAGGATTTGATTTGAACTACAAAGAGCCTGGGAGTTAGCATAAACTGAAAGGTATCTGGAACATATAAATTTCTATTGAATTTTTATTTTATTTTATTCCAATTGAACAGGAGAGTTATACATATTTTTTGTTATTCGAATGAAAAAAACTCGCTTGATAATCCTAGTTTAAGCACTGGTTTTGTGTTTTTAATTTTTAGGGCTGCAATTTTTAAATTCTTGCTGGAATCAGCTGAATTATTTTCCAGAGGTTATTTTATGTGTCCTGAATATCGCCAATTAATAGAAAATCACAGTTTCAATTTAGGGTACTGGAAATTTGACGATGCTTTATAAGCAGCCCAGATATTCGATACGGAAATAAGTCCGTATTCCTTTAAGAAGACCCCTGCTCTCTTTGCATTTTAACGATATGTGCAATTGTTAGTATTGACGCTGTCAATATCAGGAACGTTAGAACTAGAGTTCTAGATTAAAAATATGGCTCATGTATAACTAGCTATTTACAATAAACATAAACCAAACGATATTATATTTTTGAAGTCTGTTCATATCAGAATGAAGGCTCATTTCAATTTTGCTAGGACAGTATTTGAGAATAGATAATCTTCATTGATTTAATTATCTCAATATTTTATATATATTTATTATTATGCAATGCTGCAACTCTGAAAACTTTCTTAGAGTTTTGACAAATGTCTGATCTGTAGGACAAGGTTTCCTTAAAATGTTTTAAAAATACCTATCAAGTTAACAGAGTTTCCATTCGTAGTGCTCTTTTGGTTTATCTGCTGATCGTAATTACACATAATAAATTCAAACTGAAGAGTGATAGAATAAAAGATAGATCCTTAAGTGATAGATCTTTTAAAAAGCAATTTTCATCATACTATGCACTGACGGTGAACAACTAGATGCTGATATCGTCGAATGCAATAAGCACTAATTTTGACACTCACTGTCATTTTTATCGTGTATTGCAGGGATAGCTGCACGAATCAAGTAAAGACAGACGGGCATTTTGTAGTGTAGGGTTGAACACTAATAAGTTTTAACACACAACAAAATTCTTAGATTATCGAGTAGATGTCCAACTACATCAGTTATTAATTGCGTTGATGCAATACCCAATACCGATTTAATATCTGTATCTGAATTTGCAAAAGAACGTCAAATCACAATTAAAAAACTTTGAAACTGCACTCACAAAACTTTTTTTCTTTCTAATGCAGCTGGCAAACACTTAGACAGCTTGGTCTTGGATGCCTTAAGGCAAGCGCTGCACAGAAGTTACTGACTTTGCATTACCCAGGGGGCGTGTCACTTGAAGATAAGCCACGGAAGCGAGTAACAATGCCCTATACGATCTACTTATATTATACGATCCTATTAGACCGGGACGTACGGTTTAAAGTGGATTCCGAACCACTACAAACATCCATGGCAACGCCGGGACTCGAACCCAAAACTTGTGGTACCGAGCGCAGAGCACTAGCCACTGGCCATTCAGGCCCTGCACTCACAAAACTTATCATATTGAAATTTTCTAGTACTGTTCTTAAAAACAATTAAAATTAGATATCTCATAATATTCCAAACCAACTCAAATGTTTTTTCCAGGCTATTCAAAAGCTACTTGCTATGAAAAACAGACTTGTTCTAATCGTGCTGTAGTCCGTTACTCATACACATATTGCAAAGAAGTACCCAACTGCGTCAACTGTCAACAAGTCAATCTGTCTAATCCCTAAAAGATGCCCTCAGAGGCACCTAGAAAAAAACTCATGACATTAAAATAACTCAAGACCTATCTTATCTTGAAGCCTAAAAGCTAGTAACTCAATGTGTCTCTTCATGTGCTGAAATAGCAAGAAACAAAAAGGTACCACTTAATAATATAAAAGCTAAATAAACGTTTCTGGTTTCTGTTATGACAGACAGCAATATTACTGAATAATTTACCCACTTCTTAAGAAGCATAAACTTATTTCCTTTTCCAAAGCTATGCATGCAGGTTCTGCACCACCTGTACGCCCTTTTCGACCATCGTCCTCCCAACTCATTAAAAGTCACGCCCAAATTCAAAAAATCAGTTACCCGAAAAATAATACATACAGGAAACGATTTTTTTAAAAACCTTCTCCATCAGAATCAATTCTCTCTTTCTACCTCAGTCTCAAAGGAAAGTTCTACATTTCATTTAGCTTACAATATATTCTATTCCATTCATTCATCATCCAATCTTGTGCTTGCATGACCATATCAAATGAATAAAGAATATGAGGGCAATAACACAAAATAACAGGAAAATTAAAAAAATCAACAAGTTGTTGATACTTCATGAATTATTGTGAAATACAATAAACTGTCCAAAAGTCAAAAGTAACAGTTTTCGGTGCAAATTCAAATAACAATTTTCTACAATTTTGAATACAGTTTTTTCAAATATTAATTCAGTGATTAAATTTAATTAATTCATTTTAGTTTTTTTTTTAGATTTAAGTTGCATATATCTACCAATAGATGGCGCCACATAAACTTAAAAAAATGAATGAAAATGATTTATAAAAAGGACTTTCTGCAATAGAGTGAAAAAAAGTAGGAATTGACTTTAAAATTTTTTTTTTATATTACTTTTATCTTACTTGTAATATTTGTGAGAAGCACTATTTTAATTAGTTTTGTACTTTGATGAATAAAGTTTTTGGTAAAAAACATATGTCTCTCCATAAATTAAACTCCCTTAAAATTAAATTCTATCTCTCCATAAACACATTTTCTACATAAATTAGAAAACAAATTTACATTAAAATTTAGTAGTATATTCAATTTTATTAAGACAAAAATAATATGCAGAGTAAGGCGAGAACATTTTCTTTTTGAAAAATATAAAAAGATTGAGAACTACTAGAATAAAAAAAATTAGATTTGATTTTAGTAGAAAATAAATAGCTGACTAAATGGTGAAACCATACTCCCACCTACACACTGGCAGGATCGACACTTGGCGGCGTTCAGAAAATGATCTGTTGGCATCGAGATTATCACCCAAGAGGAAGTACAGTGCAGCCTACTCTACTGCTGAGAAACATTTAGTTTATAATCTCTCACACTAAAAGGAAATATATCTAACTCAACCATGCGTAATAGTTGGCCTACAGACTCTCAACCGGAGAGAAAGTATATTTCGGGCTTGTCTGAGTATCAGGTTTTAGGTTTAGAAGTAAAATAATATAATTATCTGTCTTTTTAAATGTTAATTATTGTATGCATCTAATTGTATGGGTGTGGTGTTTGTGTGTGTCAATGAAGCTGTGATCTCAGCCCAACAACAGCCAGTTACAATCCGATTGCTCGAACCTACCCCACTACAATAGTAGGAATGCTAATAAGAAATTCGTATATGTATATTTTAATATAATTTTTTTGTTTGTTAATCATAAACTAAATATTGTCAGAAAACTAAGGAATACAAATTTATGTTTATAGGTTATCTTAGTAGAATCTCTGACACACTTTGTCTTATGCAGAAGCAAAAACTTAACGCTTATAGTGCAGATGATTCTCAAAATATTGCTTTTTAAATTGACTGTTTCAAAATTCATGATTCATCCCGAGTGTTGACTCAGTGATATTTAGTTTACAGTCTCTCACTCCGAGAGAACAATTCAACTTCTATGCTAACTGTAGTATATCACCCTCCTGTGCATCAGTTCAGTTGGCCTACGGACTCTCATCCAGAGAGGAAGTATAGTTCGCTATCCAGCGTGTACCCGAGTAACTTTATTGACAGCTTAGAAGTGGAATCCTTCCATTTAAATACAAATATATGTATTTAAATGTCTGTTGTATATTAACTATTGTAGTGTGTAGTGCTCGTGCCTGTGTGTTTGTAAAAATAACTCTGTGTGTTTTTGGACTTGTCACTTGACTCGACCACAACCAGTTCCAGCTGCAGAAACAACGACATTCCACTACAGTAGGAAATTAATTATTGATATAGTTTTGTAATAAGGTTCGTAGCTCCTATAAAATAACCAAGAATAGGATAGGACTTAGTATCCAAAAGCCTGTTATAGCTTTTTCTCCTTGTACTTCATATTTAGTGCATTGGAATAAAATATGTTCCTCTGTGTCAGGTTTTTTGCATCTTGAGCGTTGTGGAGTCAATGTTAATCCAAATCTATTGAATATCACTTTAGAAGAATAGGTTTTGGTGCGAAATCACGAAATCAGTACTTCTTTTTTTCGATTGATAGGGAAGAAACAGAACTGAAATTAATGTTTATAGGTTATCTTAGTAGAATCTCTGACAAATGTCAACAAACTTTGTCTTGTGTAGAAGCAAAAAACTTATATATTTATAGTAGACATGATTCTGAAAATATTGCTTTTTAATTTACTGATTCAAAGTACATGAAAAACGAACAATGGGCCGATGCTTATTTTGTTCCCTGCATGTGTAAATTACATCATAATGGTTTCTACAAGATCATCAATTTGTGTCTGCATTTATAATAATTTATTTTTAAAATAAAATAAGTTAATGATTTTTTATCTAATTTAACAAATTACTACATTTTCGCATAAAATGTGTCCCTTCCAAGTAATTCAGAATGTATTTTCATATCAAATTCACGACAGTGACATAAATCTTATTCAACGTAATTTTTGAGCGATGATGAACAAAAGAACTTCCCCTTGGTAGAATAAATCTTTTATTTATGTACATCCATTTAAATTAGATCAGTGGTTCTCAAAAAAGTGCGTCCTGGATGATTTTCGGATGCGTCCTGTGGTTATTACAGAGAAATATGTGTCCAGATATGAAACTAAATATAGTTACTCCTTTTCCCGTTCAAACACAGCTTTCATTATAAAGAACTAAGCTTTCTTATTGCTTTTTATCATGGGTGAACATGATGTTGTACTGGTTAGGGGTCCGTGACGTTATCCGAAAATGAGGGCCAAGGCAAATATTGGCGGAAAATGGTACTTTGGGCCCCTTAACTCTTGAAATGCTTCATGAATAACGTTAGTCTTCAGGAATTTTCTGAGAATATGGCTTTTGTTTAAAGTGTTTTGTAGTATGGTTTGGAAGCACTTTTCATGTTTTGGATTGGGATTTTAAACATTTGTACTTCCAATGGCTATAAGTACTCGTACTACGTTGATCCATTCCTTCATCTTGAAGTTTCATATTTATCACTTTTGGTATTTTCGGTGCCTATTGAGTTGTATAATGCTTCTTATTGTATTTGGAATACTTCATTCTTCATTTATGCCCAGAATTTTCAAACTTTGATATATTCTTTTGACTATTGAAAGTTATAGTGTTTCTTGTAGAATTTGGAATACTTCATTCTTCATTTTTTTTTTTGTATATTCTGTTAGAGATTCTTGAACAATTCCTTCTTCACGAAATTCTTGATCTATTCAACATTGCTATATTTATGTAGCTATTTGAATTTGGCCATTCTTGTAGTATTCCAATCCATTGCTTCCTATATCTCGTGTATTAATAAACATTGGCATATTCCCGAGTTTATTCGTCCGTTCTCGAATGTTCACACATGATAAGTTGAAATTTTCCGAGCAGATTTCAGTTTTTCTTTCTTCATCTAAAAAGTGCCAAACAGCAGTAATAAGCCAAATAATGTTTCCAATAAACAGAGCGGTAACTTCCCGGGTTAGATACTGGAAGCGTTAGAATCTATATTATTTTCAATGTTAAAAAATTTCCAATGCAGCCTAGGAGAAACTGAAGAAGAAGTAGTAGAATTGAAGATTAAATGGAAGGAATCGTCTTTTGAAATCTAAAAGCGTCTTTGAAAAGCGTCTTTTGAATTGATATAAAAAAAGAAGAATGCATGCCAATCTCTTAAAATGCTTTGAACATTTTACTACAATTTTCAACTTTATATTTGTGCGAATTAAGCAGTGGATCCCAGGTCATTGTTGGATCCTGAGTAATGAGAAGGCAGATTTCTCTTGCCAAAAAGGAACTGCCACCACCCAAACTTTTTTTGTAAAGACATCTCTTTTCCCTCGGTGAAATTGATGATCCGAGCCTTTTTCCGAAACACTCTATCTGATAATTTCCGTGAAGGCAACTCATCTAAAACCTGGTTTAATTTTATTCTAAACATCCGTGATTAGCCCAGGTTCAAAGCAGTTGCCCTTTTCAGACTCCTGACGGGCCATGATTGTTTTCCGAATGAAATTATTGAAAGCCCAAAATGCATCCTCTGCAGTCTTGGAGAAAACATGGATTCATCCCACCTTCCTATCAGCCCTGCACTTGATTCCTCTACTGTGTAGGGTCGTTACTGGAGGCTAAGGCCGTTATGGGCTAAGCATGTCCCTATGTGATTTCCTTCGATTCTCGTTGTTGTTTTCATATTCCTTGGGCTCTTTTATTTTATTGCTTAATGTAACCTTCTGTTGGAAATAAAAAAATCCTACCCTCACCACAATGTATAAAAAGACGAAATCTTCAATGCATTGACGAAGAAATGAGACTTTGGCTTTCAGATATATGCCTAAACTTTGAAGAAATCACTGTGGCACTTCAGGCTCTTGTTTCTCATAAACACAAGAATAAATAAATCTGAGGTGTATTTAATTTAACTTTTTATATGGGTTTTCTAGTTTAATTTAACTTTTTCCCTGGGCAACGTTCTATAGGGCTAAGTGGTCTACAGTTTTCGACATGAGCTCTCGTTGATATCCTAACCTGCATGTATTGCAAAGGAATGCTGTGCTGGTGGCTTGTCTCAATAAAAAAAAGAACTGATCCAATGAACGTCTGCATCGCATTGGGATGCTTGACGAACCAAACTGCATTCTTTGTTGTTTGGCAGAACTCATGAAGTGAGTTCTTCTATATCGTAATTTGGCACTTTATGGCGAACCCGAGACGGCGAGATACTGGGAAGCTAGAGACATCTTTCGGCAATGATTTCGGTCAACTTTGTTGAACTCTTTTTGTGTGCAGTTTCTTTTTTCTTTTATATTTTTCCCATTTTTGAATTGCCTTGCCATTGGAAATAAAAAAAAAAAAAGGTTCATATGGGGTTTTGAAGGGATTCTTTGTGAGCATGGCAACTTTATTCTTAAAAAAAAAAAATTGATTATTTTTAAATGTAATGGGAATATGATTACCAACATAATTTTCAGAACTATTGTCCGCATCCTTATTTTCCGTCAATTATTTATCATTATTAAAAGTGTGTTCTTTTCTTAAACACATTTAAAACTTTTTTTAAAAGTATCTTTAAAAAAAAAAAAAAAACTGAAACAGATTCATTATTAAAACAAGTAAATCATTCTCATGTTTGGCACTGTGGCGAATCCGAGACGGCGAGTTTTTTTTAACTCTTTGTGTATATTTTCCTCTTAGTTTTGTATTTTTACAATTTTTGTATTGCCTCGCCATTGAAAATAAAAAAAAGTTATTATAATATATATTTCAGAAATTTGTATATAGTGTTCCTACAATTATGTGTTAGTATTTTAATGCGCCCCGACTTGAAAAACTTTTTAGAACCACTGATCAAGAGACTAGAATCCGATGACTTTCGACGAGACTTCTCTTCACACTGAATTCTAATGCACCCGCATGTGCCTGTTCAAGTTGCCACTCTGCGAGAATCTCAGAGGACACAGGTTGCATTTGTAGGGCTTCTCTCCGCTGTGGATCCTGACGTGCTTCGTCAGGGTGGAGCTGTCCGAGAAGGACTTCTTGCACATGGGCAGCTGTAGGGCCTCACTCCGGAGTGCGTCCTCATGTGGGTGGTGACCGAAGAACTTTGTGAAAATCGTCTGCCGCACACGTGGCACCGAAAGGGCTTCTCTCCGCTGTGCGTGCGTACGTGGGCCGACAGGTTGGCCGCCTGGGAGAAGGACTTGTCGCAGGTCGCACATCGGTAGGGCCGCTCCCCGGTGTGGGTGCGCATGCGTTTTGAGCGTGCTCGGCCTGGCGTAGGTCTTGCCGCAGATTCGACACAGGTTCACGTTTCCGGACGAGTTGGATCCGTTGTGTTCCGGGTTCAGCAGAGGAGGGGGCGGAGAATGGGCTTTCGTGATGGCCGGAAAGCAGGCCGCCCGGCCGGTCGGCACGGAGCGGGGCTTCGATTTGAGCATCCAAGAGAAGTTCTTCTGACCGGAGTCCAGGGAAGGGATCCGGGCTTGTAGGGGTAGAAGGATCCTGCCATCGCGTTCAGGTTGGAGCCGCAGCTGGGGAACTCCCTCTCGATGGAGGGCAGGGGCATGGAGTCGGCGGGGCGGAACTCCGCTGTGAATGTGTAGGTGCCGGAGGCGCCCGCAGTTGGAAGGGGCGGCGGGGGCGGAGGATTGTACTGCACCTGCAACGTCAAAAGGGGCGTCAAAATTTCATGATAAGCACATCTTATGATCTAGCAATGAAAACACATAGCACTAGGGGACTGCAAAAAACACAACACTTTTATTCGAAAACCAAACGCACACTGATGGTGTTACAATTCTTTCTCCCTCCAGTCAGCTCACGCCCACGCAGACAGGATGTTTCCATTATCGGGCGCTGGCTTCCACTTAGATGTTTTTTTTTGGACTACGCACGTGGAGCTATTTATCCATGAGGCAACAGCATACACAAGAATTAATTTTCATAACTTTAAACATGATTTCTTTTTCATCAGAAATCAAATAGCCAACAACCCGATCTTTCATGCCATTTGATAATATTGAATAAAAAAAAATAAAAATGTATATATATATATAACTTAAATTTATGGATATTAGTGTTTTTTTTTTTAAACGCAGCTTTCCGTTTTGTGTTGTAAGTTTACAGCTGGAGTGTGGACAAACATTTTCTAATTTCTGAGTTGAATATTTTATACTGACTCTTGAACGTGATTTCATGCACTACGATGTTCATTGATACATTAAACATACGCCGTACATTGATACATTGGTAATTAATTCATTTTAATTGAATTAAAAAAATGTTTTTTAATTCCATGACTTTTATTGAACTCGCATTTCTACAAAAATAGTTTTTTTTTATTACAAAGATTTTTTTTTGTAGTATTTGCATTCACTTAGAGGACAATATTGTACTCAACATTTTGTTTACAAAAATACCTATATATTATAAAAATAACACTACTGAATGAACAGGTACCAAAATGTTATATAAAAGCTTACGACATGCAAAATAACATACATTTTAATAACAGAGATGTTATATTTGTAATACATTAAGTCTTATTTTTATTCTTAACAGTAGAATAGCTTCTTCTAAGATAACTACTGCTACTACTACACCACATCACATCACTGTACCTAGAGCTGAGTGGCCCCAATACAGTTTGGGAATGATGCGAGTGAGAAGAAGTCTGATTGAGCTCTCTGACACTCTACGGTCATAGGATACCGGGACCTATGGTTTAAAGTGGATTCCGAACTGCTACAAGCATCCATGGTACCGTCAGGAATTGAACCCGCAAACTGTGGTACCGAGCGCCAGAGCGCTAGCCACTCGGTCATCAGGCCCCAGATATTTCAATGTGGAATATTACTTCAAAATACCCCTACATTTTTTACACTGTATACTATTTACATTGATTAATTCTGTAACTTGTCAATTCGTCTTCATTAACTTGTTGCCACAAAATAGGTTAGATCTTATTATTTCTGCTAGGGCTATTTTGTTAGCATTCAAGGGTGTCCCTGAATTCATGGGCCAACCAAACTTTAAAAGAAGGTAAAATGCAGTAGAATTTGACTCTACAGAGTTGTCGTAGGGCTGACAACCCTACCCGTAAAAAGAAAAATATTTCATGTTTCAAAATCAACCAGTAGGTAGACGGTCTTAACCCACCATGGAGCTGTTGCCTTATTGAAGAAGCTTATAAAAGATCTTTTTTTTATGGCTCGTCCAAGATCGCCTTTTATAACCCTTAGTGCTGAGATACTTTTTTCCACCCGTAATTGTTTTTGCTGCATAAGCAATATTTATTTGCTTGTGGTTGTATTATCATCATTCGTGTCGCAGCTCTTGATGAGCCCTGACCTCATTCAAGATTTTTACCATGTCTAGCAACTGGCGTACCGATTACGGAGTAAGTATACAGTGGGATAGACCACTTAACACCCCCATCTTAATTCAAAGATAACCTTTACGATTAATAATTGGTTGCTTAATGTTAGCATGGGGTAAAAATAAAAGTTTCTAAAAATTTAAAAAATGGTACTTTAAATAAAAGTAAAACAAAGATAAAAAATAAAAAGTTAAAATTAAAGTTAAAAGAATTTAAATTAAGAATTCGGTGCAATGACGGACCCGTTGTAGATGCCATACAAAAATTTTGTATGTGATTAAAGATTATGATTGCTAAACGTGTGGGCCGTAACGATGAATTTGTAATAAAAGCATTATAGTAACCTCCATAAAAAGGCCGTTCTCAGAACCAACGTTCTGGTATTTTATTTTATTTTTATTTATCTTATTTTATTTATTTATTTTATTTTATTTATTTATTTTTGCCATTCCACACGGCTAGTTGCCCTTTTTTCCTGTTGGTAACTCTGATTGTCTTTAAGTTCTCGTCGACTTGGATCTTCCCCATCTAAATTCTTCCTTTGAGTCTAGATCCGCTGGGATATTCCTTAAGGAGTTTTCTTGTTGTTCTGCTTAACTCCATTCTCTCTACAAGACCGATGTATTGAATTCTCCCTTCTCCTTATCTCTGTAACAATATATAATTCCTCACAACAATCATATGTTTCTGGATATGTTCTAATTCTGCTCAAAAATCTTTCCTTTCACATACTCTCAACAACTCTTCATCACACTTTCTCATAATCGATTCTGGCCAGCAGGACCAGGTCATCCGTAAAAGCAAAAACCTGGCCCGTTCTGTTAAATATAGTGTCCCTCTAGTTCATCTTAATCTCCCTCATCACGTATTCCAAGCATATGTTAAACAAATAGGTTGACAGTGGATCCCCCGTCTCAAGCCTCCGCTGAGTATTACAATTTCGGATTTTTAACCATTGCAGTAGAATTTATCAGGGTTAGCCTAATTAGACCTAAGTTTAATCAGCCTGATGGCCAAGCACTCTGGCCTTCGGAACCATAGGCTTCATGTTCAAATCCTGGCAATAGCATGGATGTGTGTGCCAGGTTCGGAATCCCACTTTAATCCGTAGGTCCCGGTCTCATAAGACCGTAGAGCGTCTCAGAGCTCAATCAGACTTCTTAACTACATCCTTCCCAAACTGTATAGAGGCAACTGAGCTCTAGGCACAGTGATGTGGTGTAGTAGTAATGGTTCGGAATCAATTTAAACTGCAAGTCCCGAATTGTTTAGCCTTCGTGTGCACAAGATAACCGTAGAGCGACAAACCGAACCAAACCTAAGTTTTGGATGTATTACTAGTTTCCTTAAAGATCATGAACAAATTTTTGTCGATTTTAGACAAGTATATGATGCTTTATAAATAGCATCATAGGCCTGTCTAAAATCGACAAAAAAAGTTAGTGTATGTCTATGTTAAATTTACACAATTCTCCAAAATGAGTCCAAGTGCAAAATTGAACTGATTTTCTAAAACCACATTGATAATCTCCCAACAAATTCTCAGCGGTATCTTCTAATTTGCTGCTAATCAGCTTAGAAAAAACCTCATAAACAGAATTCAAACTCAACTCAAATTAAGAAGAATATCAAATATTTAAGAACTAAATCCAAGAAAATTGTATTCCAGTGGATACCCTCCCACGTGGGAATTAAAGGTAATGAAACAGCAGATTCACTTGCAAAGAAAGGAAATCATGCGGACATTGGAAAGAAACGAGTTCCACCAGAATCTTTCAATAGATATATTCATAGAAATTTTTTTATGAAACTGAAAGATAATCTCGTAACTAAATCTGAAGGCAAAAAGTGACACACTATTCAAGACACTGGAAAAGTCTTTAGCACGTAAAGAGTTGCACATTCGACCAACTGTAGTGTTCCATGAGCTCGATTGTTTCGGTTTTTTTGACGGGAATAACGACTTCCAAGTCATTCAACAGGTGCGACACTGTGAGTGGAAAGCCTGTCCACCATGGCAAGGTCGTAACCAATTGGATGGAAAAAATTGGTGGCCAAAATAAAATCTTATGGCAGAATATTTACAAAAAGGAATGAACAACCCTCCAGCACATTTCATTTAATTGAATGTTTATTGCTTTCGAAATATTTGTAATGGAAACAGGGTAAAGAAAATTACTTGAACTGGTCGTCCGTAATTGGAGACCATTGGCGACGTTTCATTGGCGCCGTAGGAGCCAGAGGGCAGGTGGGCGGTGGTCCACTGCATGTGATTGCTGGGCACGGAAGAGCTGGCCGTGCCGGTGAAGTGGTCCGCAAAGTTCGGGACTCCCATGGTCATGTTCATGGACAGGTTGACGCTCATGGCGGCGGGGAACATGGCGCCGTTGCTCTGGGCGGAGGCGGCGTTGAAGTCGCCGGAGTAGAAGACGCCACCGGTTCCACTCATTCCAGACACCTGTATCTGTGGATAGCCATTGTAGGAAGCAGTTTGGGAAGACACTGGTGAGCATGCGCTGGATTCCAGGGGTATGTCTATCGGGAAAAAGTCACATAAGTGGAAGGAAATGCAATTTTTAAATATGTAATTAATCTGCAAGCAAGAAAAGTATTAAAAAAATTACAGTTCCTGTTAATTTGTTTATTTTTATTAATTGTTTTTAACCGTAGGTCCCTGTCTCATAGGATCGTAGGGTGCTGTGGGAGGTACTCTAACTCGCGTTCGTAGCCTATTTTCAAGCGACACGTGACCCCTGCGTAGTGCTCAATGAGTCACAGCGGTGAATCTCTTGTCATGGACAGACGCCCTATAGCAGGATGCCTGGCCTTGCATGGGTACTTCTAGGTGAAAAGATATTTGTGAAAAGATATAGGACTTTGCTGATGAGACATTGACTTTTGTCTCTTATTGTTTTCTTTTTTGTGCGTGTGGGATTTTACACTGTTTTGATCTCGTAAAAAGCCTGTCATTTTCTCTTGCCATTAGAAATATGTAAAAAAATTGACTGTTAGTTTTGTTTGCCTTGTCGCTCTACGGCCATTTTGTGCACACGAGGTCTAAGCAGACCGGGACCTACGGTTTAAAGGGGATTTCGAACCATTACAAACATCCATTGCACCGCCGGAACTCGAACCCGAAACCTAATGTGGTAATTGACAGTTGGAGTATAGCGGTGTGCAAAAATGCAGAAATTCGATTGAAAGCTTTGACTGCATGAATTCTGTATCCTAGTAGCTAGTGATGAAATGAAATGTCTCAACTTCTAAGAACTCTAGAAACATACTCAAAACTATTTTCGAAAGCTAAAGGTCTAATCTTCAAAATAAAAAAATAAGAAAAATTCGGAAATTTTTAACAAAAATCGTGATTTGGACGTGATCATTTCCGTGAGGAGTTAAGAAAAATTAAAGTAGTTGTCAGAAAATGCTTAAGTATGGAATCTGCCTAACCAGTCATAAGATCAGAGAGCGAGAGAGAGAGAGAGAGCGAGGTTATATAAAATTTGTGTTACAAATGAATCGAAATTGTTGAACACACACGAGAGTTGTTATAAAAATAAATTTTATTATCATATACGAATATTATAATGAAAATTAAATCAGTACAAGGTTTATTTTACAGGTGCTGGAATAAAATGAACTGAAGAGTGACTAAGGTTCCCGAAGACTCACTCAACCTCAAGATAACGCTCTGCAATCCTATTAGACCGGAACCTACGGTATAGATTCCTGATTCCTAACTATTATCAGTAAATAAACGAAACAACATATACATTATGACATAGTGATCCTATTATTAGATTTAACGACTGCCTCTTATTAATTTCTTGAAAAATAGCATCAGAGCACGTCTTCCCCCATTACGTATGTATACTAGAAATAAGTTACTAAAAGTAAGGGGTTATCCTTCTAACTATCCAATGAGGAAACGACCCTTTGGTGCTTCTTTCCTCACTCCAGGCATAGCGGATCCTTTGAGGGTTCTCCTCGAAAAACACGCAACAGGAAATTAATTGATCTGTAAATATCCGGTTGGATGAGAAACTGGAGCAGGGGAAAAATAACAACCACGTAAGACTTCTTTCAGGTTCCCCCTTTTCTTCCCATTCGCAATTTCTTCGCAGTGAATCTTTAAAAATGGGGAAAACAATCCTTTATTTATTCAGTAGAAATCGTC
Organism: Caerostris extrusa; assembly: GCA_021605095.1. Taxonomy (NCBI): domain Eukaryota; kingdom Metazoa; phylum Arthropoda; class Arachnida; order Araneae; family Araneidae; genus Caerostris; species Caerostris extrusa. The sequence goes on from BPLR01010805.1 coordinate 15,557, forward strand.
CGTTTTCACTACATTCATCGTCTAATTCAGGGGTCTCCAAACTACGGCCAGCGGGCCAAATCCGGCCCGCCAGTGTCTTCAGTCCGGCCCGCGACAGCGAATAGCATATTGTTGCTGTAATAAGTAGGATAAAAAACACATAATGATAATAACTCGATTTTATTTACTTGCTAGATAAAGCTTAATGACAAACATAATATGCAGAAAATTTAACTTAAGCATAACAACTAACAAATAAATTAAATGAATCCCACTAACATTATAAACTAGTGAACATCCCGTGGTTGCCCTCGGTAGTTATGTTGATGTGAAGAGTATCGCATATGTATGTATATCGATGTTTGGAATGTATATATCCCGAATCAAACATGATTTTTATCCTGAAAATCCCTCAGGAACGGAAAAGCTAAATTAACGCGAATGAAACCACGTGGTATCCACTTGTAAAAATACTAATGAGATTTATGTAATTGTAATTTTTCACTGACAATAGTTTGTAGTTGGGGATCAATTTTACTTGTACCAATTATTAAAAGTGATTTAAGATGCTCATCGGTTAACTTAGATCTGTAAACATTCTTTGTGTATTTCATTTTGGAGATTGCTTTCTCCCACAAGTAAGTAGTACCAAAAACAGAAAACAGCTCACGAGCAAATTTATGTAAATTATCAAATTGTATCAGTGGAAAACTCTTATAAAACTCCAACAAAGATGAGTTTTGATATCTGTTCTTAATTATATCACTGCACTGTAAATGAATAATTTCCATTTGGAGTTCCGGGGCTCGGGTTTCAATGCCAGTATCAAAAGGATTTTGAAAAATCTTAATTTCATTTGCAATGACATCAAAGTCTGAGAAACGAGTATCAAAATTTATCTTCAAAGCACTCAAAACTTCGACTGCAAAATCGACGGGAAATTCAGTCTCAGTAGTGCGGCTGAATATTTCACATGTTTCAAAATGTGTGAAACCTTTTTTACGTAATTGTGATTGAAACAATATTATTTTCTGCCAAAACGATTTGATATTAGTGTATAGATCAGGAAGAAGCTGGTTTTCTCCTTGCAATCTCAAATTTAATTCGTTTATATGTTTTGTCAAATCGACATAGAATGCTAACTTCCACAGCCATTCGCTATTTTGTAATTCAGGAAGAGGGCGATGCTTTTCATTAAAAAAAAAAAAAAAATTCGATTTGTGCTCGAAGTTCAAAAGCGCTGCAGGACTTTTTTTCCGCAACTAAGCCAGCGTACGGCAGTGTGATACGGTAAATCATTTTCTCCCATATCTTCAATAAACTCGCGGAATTGTCGGTGTTTCAGCCCAGTGGATCTGATGAAATTAACAACTGATATGACTGGTTTTAGAACTTCAGACATATCCAAACATTTTCCGCACAAGGACTGTTGATGAATGATACAATGCAAGACTAATGATTTTCAACTGCCTTTGACACAAGTGCAACCCCTCCTTTATTTTTACCACACATGTTTTTGCCTCCATCAGTTGTAATAGATTTCAAGTTTTTCCATCGTAGGTTCTTTTATTAATGACATTGTCAACTCCTTTAAAAATATCTTGCCCAGTAGTCGTGCCGTGAATACTATCAATATCAAGAAGTTCTTCATACACTTCATAGATTTTATTTACTCCTCGAATAAAAATCAACACCTGAGCCGTATCTGACACATTCAATGCCAGAGAAAACCACTCAAGATGTTCATTTTTGTCAGACAGTTGAGATGATATATTTTCTGCGATGTCTTGCACCCTCTGAGCCACGGTGTTTGCTGACAAATTGACAGTTATAAATAAATTTACCTTTTCGGAGCACATTTCTTCGGCTACTGCAATTACGCATTCTTTGATCACTTCTCCATCGGTGAATGGTTTTCCACGTTTTGAGATTTCAAGAGCCCCACGAAAGCTGGCATGAGTTGCAGCCTCTTGTTCAATATTGACTTTCGTAAGCAAAGATTGCTGCAATTTCAATCCGTGCTTCAAAGCTTCAAATTTTTCTATCCGCAAACTTCCTGTATATTTTGAGTAATTTTGAAAGTGTTTCGTTTCATAATGGCGTTTAATGTTATATTCTTTGAGAACGGCTATGGTTTCACTGCAAATCAAACATAGCACCTTATTACTGGACTCAATCACGAAATATTGACAGTTAAATTGATCTTTGAATATTCTACATTCACTGTCTAATTTTCGCTTTCTTTTCTATAGTAGTAAATCACACACAAAAAGTACAAGTTAAATCAAAATACAATTACGTATGGACGTGAGCCAGATCTGTCTTTTAAACGGAGTTACGCACTAATTTATTTCACAATAGATACAGTTCCGCTTCTTTCGTCTTCCCTAGGTAGACTGAGTCGGGGTCGCTCCACTAGCCTTTTACACTCCAATTATTGCAATCTCGAAGTGAGTGGAATACACCAGAACCTTCTCCAACCAATGAGGTTACGAATGTTTAATTGTTACTGCGCTTTCGAAACTACTACTAGCACCATCTGCTAGCGATAAAAATATTGTGTACCTATTTCCGCTTTTGACCATTAGATATCGTCAAGTGTCATGGTCGTATCGATACACATAGTAATTGTAGTACTTAATTGAACCAGAGAATTTAGCAAGAGTAGGATCGCGCAGAGCACGTACTCGGCTACTAGTCTAGAAATTATAGATAATGGCAGAAAAATTAAAACGGTTTTGGCCCGCGGTACTTACTGGAGTGAACAATGTGGCCCGCCGACTAAAAAGTTTGGAGACCCCTGGTCAAATTCAACAGACTCAACACAATTACTATTTTTAACAATATAAATAAAACGCGCTTAGAATGTTCCCCTAAAGGACATTTTTCTGCAATTAATTTGAAAATTCAGATTCTGAGATAAAAAAAATGTTAGGAACAGAAATTATCAGTGACTCTAAACTTCACACACCTTCTCCGCAACTTTTAAAACCCGGCTGTTCAACTTAGAAACCTTCTCTCAAGCTTTTAAAACTTGTTGTTCAACTTCACAAACCATCTATGAATCTTTTAAAATCTACATTGCAACTGCATAAACCTTCCCTGTAGTTTTTAAAAGCTGTTCGGCAACTGCACAAACCATCTATGTTCTGCAACTTCACAAACAGGTTTTAATAATATTAGATTTAGGTGTGTCTTTGCATGTACTATGTGTGTATGCGATGTATGTGCAAAAGGGTATTTATATGTTTATAAATTTCCATGACAACACTGTATCAAATGCTATGTGACATGACAATGTGTTTAAACGTCTCGAAATCCACCAATAAAACTCAATATGAACTTGTCATGCAAATGCGAAATGCGCGTTTAAAAATACACTTCGTAAAACTTTTAACGTTAACACAACGTGTTACGTTAACGTTTAACGTGAACACATTTTAACGTTCATATTTCTCAATGTTTCGTAACTTAATTTAACAAAAAACTGAAAAAACTGAAATCTGCTCGGCAAATTTCAACTTATCATGTGTGAACATTCGAGAACGGATGAATAAACTCAGGAATATGCCAATGTTTAATAATGCACGAGATATATGAAGCAAATTGATTGGAATAACTTCGTAAAACTTTTACTGCAAGAGTGGCGAAATTCAAATAGCTGTATGAATATAGCAATGTTGAATAGAACACGAACTTCATGAAGAATGAATTGTTCAAGAATCCTTAAAAGAATATACCAAAGTCAGATAAATGTCATCGCAAATGAAGAATGAAGTATTTCCAATTCTACAAGAAACGTTATCGCATTCAATAGCCAAAAGAATGTAACAAAGTTTGAAATTTCTAAGTATAAATAAAGAATGAAGTATACCAAATGCAATAAGAAGCACTATACAGTTCAAGAGGCACCAGAATTATCAAAAGTGATAAATGTGAAACTTGAAGAAGAAGAAATGGATCAACGCACTACGAGTACTTATATCCATTGTAAATACAAATGTTTCAAATCCCAAGCCAAACCGTGAAAAGTGCTTCAAAACCATACTACAAAAGCAAAAGCCAAGTTCTTCAGAAAATTCCTGAGGATTAACGTTGTTCATGAATCATTTCAGGAGTTAAGGGGCCCAAAGTACTATTTTCCGCCAAAATGTGCAAATTTGGAATATCACTTTATTTGCTTGCTGCACTTTTTGGATTGCGTCACGAACCCCTAACCAGGACAACATCATGTTCACACATGATAGCATAAAAAACATTCCACAAAGCATTATTTATAAATTCTAGGCTCTGAACGGGTTATCTCAACACCATCAACATGAGCGATTGTATCATCCAGAGGATCGCAGTGACATGCTTACTTCGAGCGAGACCCTGATTGCAAATGTTGTGCGACGCAGATCCCTGGGGCGACAGCCGCCCTGCGAACGGTTGGCCGACGGAGTTCCCGTGCACCAGAGAGGGTTTCATGGAAATGCAGACATCGCTCGCATCGGGCCCTTTGCAGCACTCTTTGTAGGGCGAGTAGTCCCTACATAAAAACAGCATTCCATTAGAGACATAGTTAGAATAGTTTTCCCAAGAAAAACAGCAAGATTTACATAGTCTCGTTTTTATTTGTTAAAAAATTTTTAAATTATTCATTACTGATCTTTCTAAAAATGTATAACTGTGCATGGGTGTCATTTTATGTAAAAAAAAAACCCAGAAGTTTCTAAAAATAACATCAAATCACCTCAGATTTCCATAAAATTAGACGGTTATATAAACTCATAAACCAGGGGGAGGCCAACCCGCGGCTTTTCCGACCCGTGAAATTTATCACACTTTTACAAAATACATTCATTTTATAATGGCTAAAGTAGTGAAAAACAATGCATTAAAAATACATTATTGTGTGCATCCCTCTATTCAAAAATAAACTGTTGGAATGACGAGAAAAAAATTAATTTTCATTTTAAAATAATATTCTTGCGAATATAGGACAGATAGTGCCTGTTTTTATGTGAGTTTACAGTGATGAGTTCGCAGAATAATTAAATTACAGTCTGCGAACTCTGCGTCTTAAGTACAGTCTGCGAACTTAAATTACAGTCTGCGAGTGGATACACATATCGCACTAGTCTAATAAATATTTTTGAATGATTTCATTTTTTATTTCGTTTATATTTATGTATTTTTGATATTTCCCTTTTAATGTGTTATATATTTCTTTACAATGTGCATTTAGTTTCATTATTAGTATATTATGTATGTTTACATACAAGAATAATAGTAAACACAAAAATAACTAGTCAATTATGTTTCAGTTTTTCACTGCAAAAAAAAAAAATGTCTGCAGTATATCTAAATTTTATAGGGGATGTAAAATTTTATAGGCGGCCCGCAAGATCCAAAGTGAGCCGCAAGATCATTTGGGTTGGCCACCCCAGGTTTAGAAGATGGGCTTCTAATAAAACAGTACAATTGCTGAAAAAGACTATTCAAAAGGGTGGTTTCAAATCAATGAAATACACAGCTCAAAGTATCGTTTGATGAATTTACATGAAAATCAGAGGCTATTTAATGCCTTTTTGGGGGTTGTTTTTACATAGAATGACACAATTGCACAATCACACATTTTGATATAATTTTAGAAAGATCAGTAATGAGTATTTTAAAAAAATTTAAGAAAGTAAACACGAGTATATAAATCTTACTGTTTCCATCTTGGGAAAACACTTAAACTAAGCAATTTATCTGGTAAAATAAAAACTAATAAGGGTATTTTAACTTAGAATACTTACTCGCGTTTTAGCTACAAAGAAAAAAAAATTATTAGTGTTTCAAAAGTTGGCCATGCCTTTTTACCATTTAAGTAGTAAATTAAAATTCTTTACTTAATAGACGGTTATTTTATTTTCAGTAAAAATTTGGTTAAGGAAATTGGCAATAAGAAACTATGAAAAATGAACAAACTAAGTAAAACATATGTTTGCAAAAAACCAGTTAAATGTAAATATTTACAAATAAATAATTAATAAAATAAATAAAAATACTCCCAAAAAGTTTTTAAAGCAAAATTGATGTAAGAACATATTAAATATTATTCACACTACTGAGCATTCTTTACAAAATGCAATCGTGAATATATGAATATGACGTCATGCTTCATGAAAAGGGTTTGATTTTTTTTTTTTCCTTTATAACAAAATTAAATTTAAAATATGGCTTTTTGACGGTATAAAATATACATAAAATTCCAGTTTGTAATTTGTTTAAAATTAAAAAAGGAAATCAAACATGAATTTTCACAACAATAATCTGTTCATTGATTTTAAAAATAATGAAGTAAAAAATATATAAAAAATAAAATGTTCTTGAATTACATTTAACTTATTTTTATTATTAAATAATGAAAAAACTGCTGACATTTATTTTAAACTTTTAATGCGCAGCAATTTATTTTTACACGTTTAATTATGGATATTGTTTTGGTGAATGGAATTTTCGTTTCTTGAACCACTTTTCCCGTTTCTTATTGGTTTATTTTTAAAAAAAAAATTATTTTATGATCTATTCCTATTTGTTTATTATTTTTTTAATTTCTTTTATTGGCTATTCTTATTAGTTTATTATTTTTTAATTTTTTTTATTGGCTATTCTTATTAGTTTATTTTTTTTTTTAATTTCTTTTACGAGCTATTCTTTCTTATTGGTTTAATTTTTTTAAATTTCTGTCAAGAGCTATTCTTATTGGTTTATTTAAATTTCTGTAAAGAGCTATTCTTACTGGTTTATTTTATAAAAATTTCTTTTACGAGCTATTCTTATTTGCTTATTTAAATTTCTGTCAAGAGCTATTCTTACTGGTTTATTTTATAAAAATTTCTTTTACGAGCTGTTCTTATTTGCTTATTTAAATTTCTGTCAAGAGCTATTCTTACTGGTTTATTTTATAAAAATTTCTTTTACGAGCTATTCTTACTGGTTTATTTTATAAAAATTTCTTTTACGAGCTATTCTTACTGGTTTATTTAAATTTCTTTCACGAACTAATAATTAAGTAATGTAAAAATGTTTAAAAGAATCGACAGGTGAGAAAAGCAAAGACAATTTTATTCCGAAGTAAACATAAGAATTTTTGAGAAAAGAAAATCGTTTGGAATTATATCGTTCTTTTTAAAGATTGCTGTGATGCATTTTGTTCTTACATTCAATTCGAATTTTATGGGTAGCCTGTATATCAACTCATTCTTTAATTTTCTTTCTTTTTAATAAGTAAGTTACCAGTTTCTATTTTCTTTTAAAATTTATTTAAAATTATTAAGAAAGGCATAATGCAATATATAAAATATATGATATATATGATAGATAAATATAAGATATATATGATAGATAAATATATAATATTATATGATACATCAAAATATATTTTGATATATCTCAAGTATGTTATCAAACGATAGATATTGCTTTTTTTTTTTCTACAATGCTATAATAAGTAGAATTTCTCTAAAAGATTTCAATAACTTTGAAATGCCATGAATAATAGCTCACGAGGATAAACAAAAAACCATGAAATTATTTTATTTTTTTCACAGTAGCACAATTGCAAAGAATTTAAAGTTTTATAAAATAATTTTAATAGTATTAAAACTCTAAATATCAATCAAGAAGCAAAATTTTCTCTATAACTTGCAATTTAAATAAATTCAAATTCAAATTCTTCTAATAAATTATTTTGAAATTAATGTTAAAAAGTATTACATAATTTTTAACTTTTAAAACTGGTTATTTTCCAAATTCCAATTTTGGCAACTTTAAACTAAATTTTTCTATATATTTTTTTACTTTGTAAAACTAAAACTATATTATATATATATTGTTGTTAGGCATAAATTTTGACCACAATCAATAAAATACATAATTCAATCCTAATATTAAAAATATTTGAAATTACGGCAAGCAAAATACACAACTTTTTATAATACAAATAAAAAATTATTATGGTAATAATTAATTATAAATTTTATAATTTAAGCTAAAATGGTAAAGTAGAAATTATTTTTTTATGTCTTCTTTTTCAGATCATTGGTAAAGGAAATAATTGGAGACTATAGCAAATTCAACTTTATACAGGATGGAAAAAAAGGGGAGAGAGACAGAGGGTAACTTCAGGCTTTACTAAATGAAATTAGAAATATATAAATTTTTAAACAATTAAATATAATATTGAATTGAATTGAAATATAATAGATTTAAGTTATGAATAAAATTAAACTGCGATTTATCTGAAGAATAAAACATTGCTTAATGAAAGGTAGTAAAAATAAAGACTCATTCTAACAATAAATGTCTAATAAGACAATTAAAGCTCAGAATTCTTATGTTAATTTTTCTTAATATTCCTAATTCGAAATGAGACAATTAAAGCTTATAAACCTCATATTAATTATTCTTAATGTTTCTAATTCTAAATAAGACAATTATAGCTTATTATAGTTATGATTTAAAATTAGGTTAAATAGGAATAATTAGCAACACAGATCTACACAGAACAGGTTAACATAAGATGTTATCAAGACTTAATTAATGAAATCCAAAATCTGTCTTTTTCACAAATTCATTTTACAAATTTTTTTGATATGAAATATACAAAATACAAGCTGTGACTCATTTGCGACAAAATATTTGTTCTTCCTTCAGCTGGTGAATTCATTGTTACATTTTTGTCTAAATAATTTTCTTTTAAGTCAAGAAAGCCAAATTACTACTGTGTCCAAAAAGGTAGACCAATTTTCAATTTAAAATTCGGGGCTTATGGAATTCTTTTTTAGTTTGCTGGCGCTGTCCTTGACATATGTGTGAAATTTCACGCCAAAATATTCATTAGTGTTTGAGTTACGCTTGGCTTTGTGAGACGCTAAATCTGATTCCGATAATTTTTGAAATGTCAGAATTCATTGAGCAAAGAGCTTGCATTCAATTTTGTTTGCAGAAACGTGTAGAATGTTGCAGAAGGCATTCGGTGAGGCTTTCCTATATCGGAAAGAAATGTTTAGAAGTGGTATAAACAGTTCAAAGGAGGCAGAGAACGCGTTGAAGACGAAGAGCCCTCTGCTCGGCCATCCATCTTAACAGACGAAGCTCACGTCTAAAAAATTAAAGATTTGGTGCTTGCAAACCGTCGATTTACAATGAGAGACCTTGCTGATGATGTTGGAATTTCAAAGGATCGGTTCATTCCATTTTTGGGCCTCAAATGCGTCAAATCTCAATGGGTACCGAAAACACTGAATGCGCCAGCTTACACTGCATTGATTCTTCGTGACCTTTTCGCCAAAAATGAAATCCATATCGTTCCACAACCACCGTATTCACACCGTGCCACATCTGACTATTCCCTAAACTCAAAAGACCACTCCTGGGGCACCGTTTTGAGTCGATTGGAGAGATTCAACGTGAATCGGCGCCCGCTTTGAAGGCCATCCCTGCCGATGACTTTTTAGCATGCTCGGAAAAGGATCATTGAGGATCGGAAAAAAAGTTTGCATGAGTGCATTGTGTCCGGTGGGGATTACTTTGAAATAAATTTGGAAGAATAAATAAAGAATTTTTGAAAAAAAAAAAATGGTTTTACTTTTTGGGCACAGTAGTAGTTAAAGCTAAGAAGTTAAAGTTACTCGTTTAAAGAAGCAAGTCTTACTTGTAAGGAGACGAGGCGGCGGTGCTGAAGGAGAAGAAGCCGGTCAACGGATCCATGTCCGAGACCCCGGAGTCCTGTTTGCAGCAGGAGCAGGAGGAGGATGGTGGACAACAAGTGTCTCGTGAGAGGCTGTAACAGGTGCTTTTTATACCCCGCGGCCGACGTCATCAGAGCCGAAATCTTAGCAGTGCCACAATGGACGGGATTCGATTCCGTGGAAGAACCATCCTCCGCTTGAAGCATCAAAAGTGCCATTGGAGGAGGAATCGCTGTTTGTTGATAGCGGGGCGCACAGGGGCTTCCCATAGACGGCACAGCCCCTGCTCTCTGTGCCGATTTTGAACCGAATTTAATGAAACAGACGGAGGAAAGGAAGCGCCCCGTATAATTAGTTTTAAAAGTGCCTCCCTGTGGGGCTTCCCGGTTCAAAAGGAATTTCGAAATTGCACAAAAGAAAGGGGTTGAGAGAGAAAAAAAAAGCCCCGTTGCGAAGGGCGCTTTAAAAATTTCTTTTGGAAGACGTTATGATACAGAATGGGTTGGGTGTTTTGGAACTTTCTATGGTGTGATTGGAATATAATAGGCGTGGGATTTAATTGCCAGCTACAAACATGATAATGTTTGGCTTCGGGTGGCTTTGTGATTAAAAGTAGTGAGTTGTTATTATGTGCCTTGAAAGTAAATATGGATCAAATGACAAAAATAAAGCTGTTTATGTCTGACGAAAAGGAATCCTTGTAAAAGTAAGTACATAGATTTTTTTCATATACTTATTGCTATTTATAAGTATCATAGGCTCAGTGTCTCTGTTAATCAATCCTTTTTTTTTTTAATATAGTCTTTCGTTAGGTATGTAAAATATATTAAAAATGAATTACTTATTTTAATAAAGAATCTGTTTCAGTTTTTAAAAAAAAAAAAAAGAGACTTTCATAGAAGGTTTTAAATTTGTTTACGAAAAGAACAGACTTCCAATATTGATCAATAATTAGAGTGAAATAAGGACGCAGACAATATTTCTGGAAATTAATCTTTATTCTGCTGATCATAGTCAAATTACATTTAAAAAAAAACTTTTTTTTTTTTAAAGTATGGAATTGTCAAGCTCACACAAGAATCCCTTCAAAATCCTATATGGATCTTTTTTTTTTTTATTTCCAACGCTAAATGTGCCAATGGTAGTGTTCAGTGAGTCACAGGGGTATAGCCCTTGCTTATGACATAAAGATGAACTATCTCTGTATTTGTCAGCGGGCGTGAGTGGCTACCGTTCTGGCGCTCGATACCACAGGTTTCGGGTTCGTGTCCCGGCGGTGGCATGGATGTTTGGAGTGGTTCGGAATCCACTGTAAACTGTAGGTTTCGATTTCACAGGATCGTAGAGCGTTGCGGATGTATTGTTATTCCGCGTCCGTAGATTATCTTCAAGCTGCGCGCACCCCTGGGTAGCGCTAAGTGAGTAACGTCTGTGCAGCGCTTGCCTTAAGGCATAAAAGACTACTGTCTAAGCCGGTGCATTAGAACAAAAATATTCTGTGGTAGGAACTTATTTACCACTTTGTCGTTATTCCATGGTCAATTTCGTGTTCGCATTATGTTTGGTTTTAAGGGTGACGTCAATTTTAATGTTTTTTTGTCATTTGCCAATCACTTGAAGATAATTGGCTATATTTCTTGTTTATTTAAATTCTTAATTGTTTTTATTAAACATTGGAAACCATTTCTCTTACTGATTCAACAGAAGTTGCTTATTCAAATTTTGGTCGCTCACCTCCCCTATTAACGCCTATTTGTTTGTTTTGGCTTTAACCATCTTTTTTGATAATGACTCCAATAGAACTTCATCAAATAACTTATGAGAATTAAATACTTTTTTTTTTTCATTTCCAATGACAAGGCACCATTTCCATTCAACAGAGGGGTAAAATACAAAATAAAGAAGAAAATACACACAGAAGAGTTCGAAAGAGTTGACCGAAGTCATTGCCCCTAGAGTTCTCTAACTTGCCGGGTTCTCGCCGTCTCGGATTCGCCACGAAGTGCCAAGCAGTGATGGTGGAGTTGAGCTCGGTTCATAAGTTCTGCCACATCACAAAGAGGGAATTTTGGTTCGTCTAAAATCCCAATGTGATGTAAATGTTCTTTATTTTTGGAGACAAGCCACCAGCATTCCATTGCAATGCATGCAGGCCAACCAGATGACGGTTAGAATAGCAGCGATAGCTCATACCGAAAACTGTAGACCCCTTAGCCGTATAGAACGTTGCCCAGGTTGCACCACTAGGAGGTAGGTCTACATTGCACCCTATATGGATCTTTAATATATACATTTTATGTGAGAAAAAATATTTTTGTTATTTTGAAAAGATACAGGTCAACCATAAGCGAAGGCCGAAGGATGACTTGTTAATCGCCACCATACTTTTTTTTTGTCCAACACGCACATCATTTGACATGCAGGGAGGAATAAAAACTCACATTTTAATGAAAAACAACAAACTAAAATGCTTCGCATTCATAGTTCTCATTTACTTTATCATATGCTCATATCTTTATACTCATTTACTTTATGGTATTATTCTTTTATTTATTTACTCTATGATATCATACGCATAGGTTGTTTTTTTTTCCCAGGAGTTCTAGAACTTGTTCTCACCTCTTATATTGTAATAAAATTAAGTTGCGACCTTTTTTTAAAAGATTTCCATGCAATTTTTCAACCCCATTCAAACTTTCCTTGAAGTCCCTGTCCTTCACTACTACTAAATTTTATAGTTTAGAAGAGTAACTGATCGCGAAGCGATCATCTGCTCACCCTTCAAATGAAATAAAAGTTTGGATATAAAAAAAAACAAGATTAACAAAAATTAGAGAAAAGGCTTGACATGGAGAAAAAAAAAAAGTTATACATATATAACAACAATAATAATAATGAAGAATATTGCTTGAGACAAAAAATTTTTTTTTTTAAATGAGCTAGTACGATGAACAAACGAATGAAAAAAAAAAGCAGACAAAATGGATATTGCAATTAAAACAAATGGTTTATTTATGGTGGTTTTAAGCTTCGATTCCATTTTGAAGTTGAGTAAGGATAGCTGTATCTACCGTTACACTGAGTAAAAAGGGATTGAGCTTTAAGGATCTGGTTATTGTGATTAGCTATATTACAAAATAATTTTCTAGGAAGTTTAGTAATATGGGTATCTATAGTTTCAATATTAAGGTCGTTGTGAATGGAAGAGTTACGTACGAACCAGGGAGCGCCAGTGATAATCCAAAGTCATTTATTTTGAATTATTTGTACTTGGTTTTTATCAGATTTTGTTGTTATGCCCCAAACTGGATCTGCGTAAGTAAGGATATACTCGCTTGAATAGTCATATTTTGTTTGAAAGGGTGAGTTTACCGTTTCTATTGATGAGAGGGAGGCAGAGGTAAAATTTTTCTTTTATATTATTGATATGTTCAAGGAAGGTTGTTTTTTTCAATTATTAAACCAAGATATTTAAAGAGCGTTGACCAGGCTATTGATTCATCGAAAAGATAGAAATTATCGCTGGTTCACTGTCGTTTCCTTTACGAAATTCTACTGTGTCCAAAAAGTAAGATCAATTTTCAGCTTAAAATTCCCGGGGCTTATGGAACTTCCATTTTTTTTTCTTTTTAGGTTACTGGCACTGTCCTCGACATCTGTGTGAAATTTGACGTCAAAATATTCATTAGTGTTTGAGTTACGCTTAATTTTGTGAGACGCTGAAACTGATTCCTGCGATTTTTGAAATGTCTGAATGAATTGAGCAAAGAACGTGTATTACATTTTTGCTTGCGGAAACGTATAGAATGCTGCAGAAGGCTTTCGGTGAGCATTCTTGTATCGGAGAGAGAAATCTTGGTATAAACAGTGTAAACAGAAAGTGGTATAAACAGTTCAAAGAAGGCAGAGAACGCGTTGAAGACGAAGAGCCCTCTGGTCAACCATCGATTTCAACCAACGAGTCTCACTTCCAAAAAATTAAAGATTTGGTGCTTGCAAACCGTCGATTTACAATTTGAGACCTTGTTGATGATGTTGGAATTTCAAAAGGATCAGTCCATTCCATTTTGGGACTGAAACACGTCAAATCTCGATGGGTACCGAAAACACTGAATGAGCCAGCTCACACTGCATTCATTCTTCGTGACTTTTTCGCTAAAAACGAAACCCGTATCGTTCCACAACCACCGTATTTACACCGTGCGACTGCTGGCTATTCCCTAAACTCAAAAAGATCACTCCGGGGACACCGTTTTGAGTCGATTGAAGAGATTCGACGTGAATCAGCGCGCGCTTTGAAGGCCATCCTGCCGATGACTTTTTAGCATGCCTTGAGGATTGGAAAAAAATTGGCATAAGTGCATTGTGTCTAGAAGGGATTACATTGAAGGCCATGAAATAAATTTGGAAGAATAAATGAAGAGTTTTGAAACAAAAAATTGGTCTTGCTTTCTGGGCACAGTAGTATTATTGCTTGAGTTTTGGAAACATTGATGGCAATTCGCCATTTAGTAAGCTATTCATCCAGGGAGATTAGGACATTCTGTAATGTTTTAATAAAGTAGCAAGTAGTTCTCAAGATCCCTTATGTGCAAGCCTAAAATAAAAATTCTTTTATTTTAGCCTATTGCCAGACTGCTTATCCAAAGAGTTTAACGTGGCAGTCAATTTCTAACAAAATTGATTCAATAAGGAAAAAGTCATTTTTTTTTTAGAATACTTGGATAAAGAGGTTCAATTGCAAATCAGTAAGTGGAAGCACAATTGACATAAAATTTAATTTTAATCATTAATAATTTAATTGTCGTAAAAATTTGCCCTTTTTTATTTATTAATTTCAAATTAAATTTATGGATTTTTTTTCGAAGGAAGCAACCCCGTTCCACGTTTCAAATGGTACTAAAATAGAATTGTATATATATATGTATTTGAATTGATTGTAATCGAATTGTTTATATATGTAATTGTGAATTGTGTATATGTGAGATTATCTGACAACAATAATAGGAGAAACATTTTTTTTTCTTTGTAAAAATAAATGTATCGCATTTTAAAGAGTTTTAAATTTGTTTCTTGAATATTCATCTACTTTTCTCTCGCAAAGCTGTTTAGAATTGCATTCATTTAAATTTGAAAATTTAAGATAAATACCAAATATGTATTGCTTTTATGTATGTTTTTAAGATTTTTATAGAGAGAACATCAAAATTTTATCAAGACACTACTTTAATGAGATCACAGATACACTATTGTTGTGCAGAGATGTGATGGTTTTTTTTAAATATTCAAGTACTTTTTATCCCAAACATTTGTGTCTTGTTAAGCTTGTCAAATATTTATTAATTTATTTTTTTTTTTAATCCTTCCATGGCGACATACTTATAAAATAGGGTCAAAAACGCTTTGTAACAACTGATAGAGAAGAAATCTAATGCAGAAAAGATCCATTCATAAGTTTTCCAGATCGCACTACTAAAATTTTTCACTTTTTTTCATTTTTTAATGCGCTTTTATTAGTTTCACCTGTATGTTTGTTTGTAACTGACTCTTTGGGCTCGATTTTGCCCTACTTTAAGCTATCAGATTTAATTTAAACGCTGTAGACTTATCAAGGACCGACAACACTAGAATATTTTGATAAGTTTATCATCTCATCATGATTAGGATCGCCAGGATCAGTGATTTTATTTTAACTTATGAAGAGCAATTTAACCCACGTAGAATGAAAGTACCCAAGACATTCAAACCTACGTGGGACAGTGGTGCAACGGATGACGCACCTGACTGCGGATCAGGAGATTCCCTGTTCGAATCCTGGCTGGCTCGACCTATTCGCATTTAGCCTTTGTTTTACTCACAATTAAATTATTGTAAGAACTATAGTTCCAGTCCGCCGTAAAGGGACCTCATTTAAATATTATAGTTTAAAAACACTAAAAAACACGCTTTTAGAGTTAATCAAACTAAAAAGTGAAAAATAATTGTTAACATAAGAATAAAAATGTCTGTTCTAAAAGCATGGGGTGCTCGATATCAATCGTTATAATTTTCACTAGTTTCATTCCGAAATGCAGAGTTAGTTTAAAAATGTCATACAAAGCACCCCACGATTTTAGAACAATGACATTAATTTTATTCTTATGCTAACAATTATTTTTTTTACTTTTTAGTTCGATTAACTCTAAAAGCGTGTTTTTAGTTTTTTTTTAAACTATAATTTATTTGTTGTTGTTGTTCAATTACCAAACAGGGTAATAAAATTAATAGAAGAATGTTTGTATTAAAATGTGGTGATAAATTGACAGAGTAGAGTGTATGTTTTAACTGTGTAACGACTCCTAATTGAAAGAATTCATAAAACATATCCCATTGACTTGCATACAAGTAGACACTTGCCCATTATGCATGTATCGAACTCAAAGAATGATCCTATTCTTAGAGCATGGCTGAATGACAGCCCATCAAGCCAATGAGACCAGAAATGCAAGAATCACGTTTTTAACAAAAAAAGTGCCCATGACTCATTTCTCAATGAGTCTATTTTAAACTTTTTAGTTCAGTGCATGCATAAGATTGGTCAAAATATCTGGTTAAAATTACATTAGATTCTGAAAATGATGATAACAGTACTATGATGTCTTACGGTGGTGTTGCAAAAAATACAGAAATTCAGCTCAAAGCTTTCAGGCTATTAACTCATTATCCGAATTGCTCGCTTGAAAGCCGCTGTATATCTCGACTTCTAAGCATTTAAGAAATAAATTCGAAACTGTGTTTTTTTATAACAAACAACAAATTTGTATTTAACGAAGCTCCTTGGCTACATGATAGCCGCAAGCTTCTATCAGGGAAAAACATCAGATGAGGTGATAAATGCAGTGCATGAGACTGCAGCAAAGTAGAAAAAAAGAAAATTGTTCTTTGCAGTGACGATTTCTTTCTTGAGCATTGGTGAAGATGATGATTTAGTGATGGTGGCTACTATGGTGGCTGGCCACGGGCTACTATCTTGGAAAACTTCAGATGAGGAGATATATACAGTGCATGAAACAGCAAAGTAGAAAAGGGAAACTGTTCTTTACGGTGGCGAT
Source organism: Caerostris extrusa (assembly GCA_021605095.1). Taxonomy (NCBI): domain Eukaryota; kingdom Metazoa; phylum Arthropoda; class Arachnida; order Araneae; family Araneidae; genus Caerostris; species Caerostris extrusa. Next base: position 32,352 of record BPLR01010805.1, read on the forward strand.
TCCTTTCTTGTGCTTTGATGATGATGATGGTTTGGCAATACAATGCATGAACAGCAGCAAGGTAGACAAAAAGGAAACTTGCCCAAAATGTAAATGGAACACATAAACAAAAGATTATGTGCATATTAAAATGTATATAAGTAATTAAATAGAAAATAAAAGTTAAGTTCTTAAAAAGAAAGAAATATTGTTAATAAAATAGAAAAAAAAAAAAAAGTATAAAACTGTATTCTTAAGCTAAAAATCCGACCTTTAAAATAAACTATTTTATATAGTGTGTGGTAAATAATTTTGGGCTTTTAGGCAGAGTTACAGTGAGTAAGTACATGTGACATTGACAATACAGTTTCTCCATAATTCTCTAACGCTTGCTAAATCTGTTCATGATCTGGAAAGCTTTCTTCGGACATCTCCCGGCCTGTCGACGCGAACCCTCGGCCCACTTCCAGGGACGTTTCTGATGCAAAAAGCCGGCTCTGTCACGCCGCAAGAGGAACGGCCGTCTTTCCGACATCTGACTTGCCGAGCTGTCGAGCCGTCTTCGGCAGGAACCGTGCGGCGGCTCCGTCCTCGGCTTCTGAGCGGCCAAACCTCCCGCGTCTATTTCATCCTCAGCTTAAACGACTGCTCGCGAGGTTGTTCTGCCGTAAAATCATTCTTGCAGACCTTTTTGTTGTTGTTTCGCCTCGGGTTGACTGGTTTCGAAACTAGGTCCTACTTTGAAATCTGTTTACTCTTAAACAAAATTTTTAACCGTCTCTTAATGTAGGGGTGGCCCACCTTGAATATTTTTCGACCCGTGAGATGTATCACACTTTCACACAATGTATTTATTTGATGATGGCCAAAGGAGTGAAAACCAATGTATTAAATAAAAACATTAGGTGAGCATCCATCTATTCAAAATTGAACAGTCGAAATGACGAGAAAAAAATGAACTTTGATTTTAAAATAATATTCTTGCGAATATGGGACAGATAGTTTCTGTTTTATTGATGAGTTTACAGTTAGGAGTTCGCAGAATAATTAAATTACAATCTGAGAAATCATGATTCGCGCGCATCTTGGAACATCTAATATAACAGTTTCTATGTTCCCCTTTAAATGACCTCAGTGACCATCCTTAGATACGCACAGTAGATTGTTGATAGCAGAATAAATCAGACTCTTAGTTCAAGTTGTTAGCTCTTTGTTTTTTTTTTCTAATATGAAATGGACCCAACACAAAACATGCTCAAACATAACAAACGCTATCCTGCAACACCAATTATAATGTGCCAATAATATCCAAAATGGCCAAATGGAGATCGATTTGCAAAAGCACAGTGAAAGAGTGGAGAAATCAATATCGTACTAATCAAATAAATATTTTTTAATGATTTCATTTTGAGTGTTCTATATTTCTTTACAGCTCTGGCTCTCGGTACCGCAGGTATCGAGTTCAAATCCTGGCATTCCCATGGGTGTTTGTAGTGGTTCGAATCTACTTTAAACCGTAGGTCCCGGTCTAATAGGATCGTAGAGCGTTGCGGGGCATTGTTACTCCGCGGTAACGCAAAGTAAGTAACGTCTGTGCAGCCCTTATGGCGTAAAAAGATCACGGTCTATTTGCCAGCTGCCTTAGAAAAAAAAAAAATATATTTCTTTACAATGTGCGTTGAGTATCATTCTTATTATATTATCTACGTTTACATGTAAGAACAATAGTGAACACAAAAATAATAATCCATTATGCTTCAGTTTTCACTCTAAAAAATGTCTACAGTGCGTCTACATCTAATAGGGGGAATACATAATTTTATATGTTGCTCGTAGAGTTTTAATGCATTTCCAAAGTGGCCCGCGAGATCATTTGAATTGGTCACCCCTGCTGTAATGGATTCTGCCGAGTATACTCGATGCCTCAAACGAAAATGAGCTCATGATTGTGGACAAAAAGGCAGAGAGAGAGAGAACGCATCATTATTTTAGGGGTTGAGGCAGACATAAGCTCATTAGGCCTGAAAGAACTGTTTCATGATGTTTGGCAGACATTTCCCTTCATTAACCAAGAGGTTGGTCTAGATCAGGGACGGGCAAACTTTTTTTCGGTCGCGGGGCAAAAATCGAAGAAAAAAAGTTTGACGGGCCAAGATAAATTTTCTAAAATTTTAAAAGTATTTATAATATTGATAACCATTTATTATTACCATAATATTTATAATATTATTATCCAATAATATATATACTTTATTTTGAAATAATTTACGAATAACCCAAACAAGCACTACCTATGCTATACTTTTAATAATTTCACCGCTATTCACAATCATGCTGTATGTCCGCAGTCTTTCCATATGCAATCAAAAACAATAGAACTCGTGCCAAAAGAAAAAGCCACTGGCTGGAGCTTAAAAATGCGCAGTCGGCCACATGTGAAGTCTAATTCACCTATATTTGATTCCCATATGTCTGCTCTCCGAGAAAGAGATAACGCTTGTTGGCGCCAATCTACAGCTATATCTAACAAAGAACTTCCGCTTTCAATACACTTTATCGATTGAAAGCTGTCTGTGCTTGCTATTTCCGTCTATTTGTGCTTTGTAGAACAAAATTAGAGAAAGTAAAAAAAGATCATTAGTCCCTTGAAAAAATGGAAGAAAAAAATAATATTTAATCAAAGTAGAAAGATGGATATATAATAAATAAATATATATTTCTTTTAATTTACCTCGGAAAGGCAAATTAAAAATTGTATCCGCGGGCCGGATAGAACCTTCCGGCGGGCCGCAGTTGGCCCGCGGGTCGTAGTTTGCCCATCCCTGGTCTAGACAAATGCCTCTTACTGATGATCCCTCGACTTGACTTTTTCTTATTTTTCTAAATATGAGTGAAAGTTATAAGAGCAACGATTTGCCTTTTAATAACCTCGAAAGCTCTGTGAAAATTTCAACCATAAATACGAAATTGCATTTAGGTTGGAGCCTGAGGGCCGAGTGACACAGGTTTCGAGTTTGAGACCCGGCGGTGCCATGTATGTTTTTGTGGTTCGGAATCCGCTTTAGACAGTAGGTCCCGGTCTAATATGGCTATAGAGCGTTGCGGGGTAGTGTTACTCCGCGTCCGTAGCCTATCTTCAAGCCACACGCACCTCCTGGGCAGTGCATAGTGAGTAACATCGTTGCAGTGCTTGCCTTAAGGCATCGAAGACACCTGTCGAAGTGTTCACCAGCTGCATTAGAACAAAAAATAGCATCATGGGTCCTGCAGGCTGAGTGACTAGCGATCTGGAGCTCGGAGCAACAGGTTTCGGGTTTGAGTCCCAACGGTGCCATGGATGTTTGTAGTGCTTCGGAATTAACATTAAATCGAAGATCCTAGTCTAATATGACTATACAGCGTTGGGCGTAGTGTTGACAACTCTACCATGTAAAAACACATTATCTCCTATCTAGAAATCTCCAAGTAGGCAGACGGCCTTAGCCCAACATGGAACTGTTGCCCCAATGATGATGATATATCATCATAACTTTAATATAATCAATTAATTTATTAAAGTTATTATTTATTAAAATTAAAAATAATTAATATTTATTAAAATAAAATTAATAAATTAATTAATTTAATAATCTCGAAAGCTCTGTGAAAATTTCAACCGTAAATACGGAATCGTATTTAGGGTTGATATTCAAGGACTATAGAATTCAGGAAAATTATAGTTCTACTATTACTACTACACCACACCACATCACTGTGACTGGAGCTGAGTTGTCCCTAGACATTTTGGGAATGATGTGGGGGAAAAGAGGTCTGACTTGGCTCCGTGACGCTCTTTCGGTCCTATGAGACCAGGACCTACTGTTTATAGTGGATTCCGAAATACTGCAAGCCTCCATGGTACGCCGGGACTCGAACCCGACACCAGTGGCACCGAGCGCAAGACGGCCATTTAGACCCCGAAATTATAATTTAGATTTTAATGCGCAGTCCGAATGACTGGGCTTTACGTTCAATTTCTCTATTCAAAAGTAGGTCAAATAAATTGTAATCTGATGGGCCGATGTGCTGGTTACATACAAAATTTAGAATTGAATGCAAGAACAAAACCCATCACAGCAATCTTAACAAATAAAAAAAAAAAAACTAGATAAATCCAAGCGATTTTATTTTCTTGATAAATCTCATTTTCCTTTTGAAATAAAATGGTTTTGCTGTCACCACACGATCTTTTAGAACAATTTTATATTATTTAATTAATTAATTAGTTGCTCGTGATAGAAATTTAAAAAAAAAAATTTTATGTGTAGATAATCTCGTGATAGAAATTTAAATGAATATTATATATAAAAAAACACGTGAAAGAAATTTCAATAAACTAATAATCGACGCCGTTTGCAGCAGCCTGGACTCTCTCTGGCTTCAATAGTATTTTTTTTTTTCGCCAAAAAGCAATGTTTTATTAACACACGAAATTCTTTTTATCCATTTTTTGAAACTAACAAAAGTTGCTTCACTAAAAATGCTATAACTCGCATACTAATAGAGCAACAGCTGTCAAATTTATACACGTGTCTTTTGAAGTTTATCGATAACTAAAAATCATATGGATTTAATACTAGTAGTGTCATCTATGTGTCAACCTACGAACTTTTCATCCCACCTTTTATGCACCCAAATTTCTTGAAAATTCAATCACGTGTTATTTCCAGTATAATATAGTTGTCCAATAAATATCATTTTGATGTCTGCATTTTTCTTGGTGTAGCAATTTTAATGACCAGCAGTGTATATCATCGTGTAGAGCATGGGTCTTCAAACTACGGCCCGCGGGCCAAATCCGGTCCGCGGATAGAATTTTAATTTGCCAGTTCGAGGCAAATTAAAAGGAATATATATTTATACATTATATATCCATCTCCTTTTCTACTTTGATCAAATATTATTTTTTTCTTCCTTTTTCAAAGGACACGATCTTTTACTTTCTCTATTTTTGTTCTACAAAACATAAATCGACGGAAATAGCAAGCGCAGACAGCCTTCAATCGGAAAGGATTTGCAAGTTGAATTAATTGAATTACATTCTAACAATCATCTCAAGCAGTTGTTTCTAAATATGCCAAAGTTAGAGTTTTACAAATCAATATCGAAAGTAGGTTCCCCAAATTCAATATCTCACGGCCAGAAAATCAGTGTTGTGTTTGCTTCATCTGATATATGTGAACAAGTGTTTTCAACTATGAATCTTGGAAGGAATTATTTCAGAAGTAGACTGACAGATGAGCATTTGTGATTCCTTATAGTGAGGTTCTCACTTCGAACCTCACTATAAGGAACTTTTAAAAATGAAATCTCGATTTCATTCTGTTCATTAACATTTTTAAATTGTAATACTTGTATATTGTTTTTAAATTTTAGCAAAATTTTTCTTGTCCCGCCAAACTTTTTTTTTTTCAATTTTTGGCCCGCGACCGAAAAAGTTTGGAGACCCCTGGGTGTAGAGGAAAGATGGAAGATTCTAATGCGCTGCATGTTCAGTTGCCGCGGAGACGTATGGAGATCTCATTAGAAAAGTCTCGGCAAGAGAGGGAAATGTAGGTTAGAATCGGAGATTCTTGATAGCAGCGACCTCTACCTCCATCTTTGTTGTTCTGAAACGTAGCATGGTCTTATGTCCTTAGAGTTAAGAATTTAAAAGTTAATCAAATGCCCTTTTTCTTAAATTTAATTATAATTAAATTACGGGCTACGGGCGTACCTGTTACGGAGTTCCTAGGTGGTTTTAAGAACCACAATACCACCACATCTTAATTTAGTTAAAAAAATTCGAACAAAATATAGAACAGATATCGCCTGCTTTATTCATGAGTTCGCAGAATAATTAAATTATATTCTGCGAAATCAAGAGGCGTGCTCATCTTGGAACATCTAATATAACAGGTTGTTGTTGTTGTCGTATCCCCTCATGGAAGGAGGGGTGCAGCTTCTGTTTTGATGGAGCACCCGTAGGTAGAAGTCTGACTTCTGCTCCGTGACGCTCTTACGGTCATAGGAGACCGGGACCTACGGCTTAAAGGGGATTCCGAACCACTGCAAACATCCATGGCACTACCGGGACTCAAACCCGAAACCTGTGGCATCGAGCGCTAGACACTCGGCCATTCAGGCCCCAATATAACAGGTTGTATTATGAATATAAAAGGTCTATAGTGGGTCTAAATCTAATATAATTTTATACGTGGCCCCCGGAGTTAGGATGCATTTCCAAAGTGGCCCGCAAGATCATTTGGGTTGGCTGCCACTGATTTAGAATATCCAGTACAGTGCCAAGTCTTTTACTATTTTTGTTTAGTGAAATCTCGTAATCATAGATTTGGGTTTTCATTTCGACTGCATGTGCATACTAACCTTACTGTATCATTTCGTGACAGAAGTACTGCACGACTCCTCATTTCGGACCCTCCCATTTCATAATTTTGGAATCGGTTGAAGTTCACTGATTAATTGAAAATCTGTTTTACTTAGTATTTTTCTTTTTTATTTATTAATTTTCTTCTCCCTGATTTATTCTCGAGAGTAATTGGATAAAACAGCTCACCCGAGCATAAATCTCAAAATCACGTCAAGTCATAGATTAGGGAGGGTTATTGAGGGCGTTCATAGAATTTTCTTGGTAACTTGTGGACAATGGGCAAATCTTAAGGGAAAGTGGAGCGCATATAAAACTATAAATTTTTGATAGATCATAACAGAATTTTAGTTCCAACGTGAAACATTGTGTGTGGCATGAGAGAAAAACGCGCACGTCTTTAATCTATATTCCAGTTATGTATATATTTGTAGTCAATATTTAGAATAATTTATTTGATTGTTTTGATGAATTCGTCTCTAATGTTATAGACTAACAATGTCAATCAGAAGATATTTCCCTCCAGTAGATGGCGCTATAGGTTAGCCTAGGTCTCATTAATTTCGAAACTCCACTGACTTATGCAAATGGCGACACCTTTCCAAGAAAGTAGTAAGCTTAAGGGGAAAAGTTAGTCTCTAAGAGACCTGTATCTTCATCTTTGCCATTGAAAATGAGCCTACATCGGCTTGAAGCCCATACTGTAAAGGAATCCAGTTAAAGCATATATGTTGTTCTTCTAATGCAGCTGGCAATACAAGACAGTTAGTCTTTATGCCATCAGCAAGGGTTGCACCGCTGTGTCTCATTGAGCACTAGCCGGGGGCGTGTATCTTGAAGGTAGGCTATGGACGCGAGTCATACTACCCCGTTAAAACATATATATATATATGTTATTAAATAAAGTTAAATGAATTATAGCAGAATTAATAAAAATTGAATGAAGAATAAGTCAGTGGGGATAGTTTATGAAGAAATTCAAATGAACTTCGATAATAATGATGTATACGTATACAACGGGATCAATGTTTATCAACTTTAAATTAGTACTTTCGACAATAAAGCACTTTAAATAAAGATTCAAATAATAGAGAGGTTTTGCATAGCGGAAGCCACCCGCTTTCCCTTTTCCCGCTATTTGGTGCATGATACCACTGCGCATGCGCTCATCAGAAACCGTAATTTAACGGGAAGCTTAAAATTAGTTTTTGCATAGTGTCCGCTTTCACTTCCGTTAAATTAAAACAGCGGCAAAACAAAATCTCGAATACGAGGAGCTGAGTGATGATATAGAAGTGCAAATACCCAGTTCTCGATAAGAAATATTTAACAAATGTAGATTTTAATCGTTTTTGTCTGAGAACATTTCTTTTTTTATTAATTATATATTTTTAATACAAAAAACATTGCAAAATGTATTACATATATGCTTATGTTTCACTTGATAATTGCTATTGATCTTTATGTGACAATCAGGCAGCACAAAATGTTAAAAGAAATGAAGTAAAATCCTGTTAATTAACAAAGGGATTAATTATTATATTGAAAAGTATACAACAATTGAACTACTAAAATAAAATAAAATATTTAAAAATAGTCTAGAAACAGCCTTATTCAAAACAATTATAAAACAGCAAATTTAATCTGTAAAACAAAAACCACTGAAATGATAATTAATAACAAATTATAATAAAATAAAGTTAATTACATGAAATAAATAATATAATATACGTTAGATGTAGATTTCAAAGAAAGTTTCTTTTAGTAAAAAGGCAGATTTTATGTTATAAATACATTGAAATTTTATACTCCTACGAAATTTATGTCACCAAAATAAATTTATATATGTTGAATGATACGAAGCATTGGAGTTAAAAAAATAGATAATTAAAATGCAGTAGCTTAAAATTATAAATTAATTCCTAAGTAACATTTATGATTCTTTTACTTTAATTATAAATGTTATGTGTTTGTAGTTAATATTTAAAAATAATTGCAAGCTTTTTAAAATTCCATATTTTTACATGTTGATGCAGTTTACAGAACAATATATTTATGTATCATTTACAAACTTTTAAAAATCATTATGCATTTTTATTCTATTTTTTATGTATATTTCCTTCATATATATTAAACTGATTATTATCAAATTATGATCTTTAATGGACTATCAGAATTTATTGACCAGCTTGATAACTAACTGTATGTGTAATGATTTAAAAAATATTGCATTACCTCACATGCTGTTGAAATTTTTATACAGGGATTCAATTTTTTGTACTCATCCCTTTTATATTCCCTACAAATTGTCATGTAACTACATTCAAGATATTTTATAATGAAATGTATGAAATATAATTTATTTAAAAGTTTGTTCAGAAATAGATGCTAGTACACAAAATTTAAATATCAGTGATTTTTGTCAATGACTGTTTATTATATTTACAAATACTGAGAACTGCATTTTGTTATTATAACGAATATATTTCCATGTCAAAATTTTTTATTTCTCAATACTAAAAAATTGCTGAGGAAGAAAAAAACGTATTGGTTAATGAGTCAAGTGAAAGGTAATATTTACTGTTGAACTATTTTCATGCACAGGGCCGGATTTTCCTATAGGCTAAATAGGCTTCAGGTCAAGAGGTGCCTACATTCAAATTGTTAGCAAAATTAGAATTACGCTATTCTAAAAACAGTAAACACTAAAACACTGAATCGAAAATAAGGAGAAATTCTTCTAATTTACTATTTCTTTTTAAATGCATGCTTGATCGAATCAATTCTTAAATAAAATAACTTATTAACATAAAATTTAATATGATATACAATTTGATATTTTCTTTTTTGTGATCTGGATTTTGTTTGAATAAAGTTCCATTTTTGGTTTAGCTTAAAACTTAAAATTCATAACAATTCATATTTAAACTTTAAATACGAATTAGTAAGAAATAAATTTATCTGAATTGAATTTGCTTCAATCTTCAATGTATTGAATATATTTAATTTAATTTGATAGAAAATAGGATAATTTTTATTGCATATTTTATTTTCGTAGTCAAAGATTTTTATTATTTGAATTTTGTATCTTTGTAAATGTTGTGTGGTATGTTTGATTGGTTATTGTTACAAGTACTATATAGGGTGCTGAGAATAAATGTCCATAAAAGTGCTCGCCTTTTTTTTTTTTATTTATTATCCGTGCCACATTTTTTATAAAGATTAGTACCAATCACAACATGTTTCATTTAACATACAAACTGGAACAGCCTAGGGTGCTCTTTTCATCTAAAACCAGCCCTGTTCATGCATAATAAAAAGTGTGCTTAATATTTTAGATTTCTTACACTATTGAAAATTAAGAAAAGAATACTTTATTTATTTTTCCCTTATTTGAAAAATTTATTTTCTTTACTGGTCATAAATTGACTTGAAGTTTCGAAGTTTTATGCAAATTTGATAATTTCAGAAGAAATTTCCAGAAAAATTATATTTCTTAAAAGACAAGTTCATGAACATATAGCTTTCTAAATGTTTTCATTTCAAAAACTAAAAACAAAAATATAGTCCAAAATTTTATTAAAAATATCACTAATAGCAGAGTAATGATAGCAAATTATTGCTATTTACAACAATAAATATACATAATTTTCTTGCCAACTATTACTGCAAATATAGACATTTCTCAGAAGACTGTTTTGGGAAAAACTTTTAGCAGGCAGATGGATTATTAATGCAAGATATGCATACAATAAACTATATCTTTCGTATATCATACAACTGTGTTTGTAAACACTAAGTTTTTATAACTATAGTATTTTGAATTTCATTATTTAGAGATGGAAATTTAAAAAATAATGATTACGGTTAAGAAAATGGATTAAGGACAACCGTGTTTATTCATTAAAATGAGGGAAATTAGGAGTTATCTATATGAAGACTGGTAACAGGTTTTTTTTATTTTACTGTAGGAGTTTTAATGTATTGTTTTTTTAATTATAATGTAAATATGTTTAATACCAAAAACACATTACATGTATAAATTATATTTTTAAAATTATTTTAACAGTAACTATGTGCAAACTTCATATTGCATTTACTGCAAATAGGTTGGCAAGAATTATCCATTCTTTTTATTTTCAATCGAAACAAAAGCCTGTTAATTTAAAAGGGAATAATTATTATATTGCGAAGTATAAAAGCAATTCAGCTACTGAGATAAAATATTTAAAAATAGCATAGAATTAGCTTTCTTTACAATCGACAAAAAGTGCAATAAAGAGCACCATTTTATTTTGGATAAATTTATAAAACTAAGAAAACTAATTAATAAAAGAGTAATTAGAAAATTTTCTTATTCCAACAGTATTCTATGAAATAAGTAAAAAATTATAATAATAATAATTAGTAATAATGTATAGCAATAAATCCATTTAGATTTCAAACAGATTAGTGAATTAAATGTTTATGAAATCAAATTCCTCATGAATAAGGAACCATCTAAATACATTATCAATTACTATTAAATAATTTTAAAAATTAATATACAATTATTTGAGGAAATTTTCTACCTTTATAATAAGAACCTTTGGCTTAAGCAGCTATGCTCCTGCTATGAATTTTTTTTTTTTTTCAATCGAAACAAATCCTGTTAATTAACAAAGGGATTAATTATTATATTAAAAAGTATACAAAAATTGAACTACTAAAATAAAATAAAATATTTAAAAATAGTCTAGAAACAGCCTTATTCAAAACGATTATAAAACAGCATTTTAATCTGAAAAACAAAAATCACTAAAATGCTAATTAATAACAAATTATAATAAAATAAAATAAATTATATGAAATAAATAATATAAATCAAGAAATTATTTTAAAAAACCTGCAGTACAATAAAGCTATCGAGAAAATGCCGACACAAAGCGGAACAATTAAGAATACAGCAATTAAATATGTAAAAAAATTATTCAATAAAACTCTAATTAACTAATAAATTATAATAAAATAAAGTAAATGATAATAAATTATATCAATTCAGATATTATTTAAAAACTGCAGCACAATGATGGTTCAGAGCAAATGTCGAAACACAGCACGCTACAGTAATTAAAAAAAAGTGACAGCATCAACGCATCCGGTGGACAATCTTCCCTACAAGTTGAAGGGAAAATTCCCTTTCCCTAAGAACCGATAGTGCCGTCTGGCAGTTTCATTGTTGTTTCATGGTCACAATTCCTCTCCCCAGAAGTCTCGCATCTTTATTTAATTTAGTAGCTTAGTAACATCCTTACCCCTCATTCTTCAAAGGACTATTACCAGATCGGAGCTAACGGCTGCTCGCAGCCAAAGCGCTCCACGAAATACAAATCGTTTGTAGCTCGTAATAACATTTCGGATTGTGAATCTGGCAACATCCTGTTTAATTGAGCACGTTGTTTGTAACTGTCATACTGAGTACTCTGTTGTTTTTCGTAATATTACTTTTTCAATTCTCACGATTTCCAAAAGGGTCATTTTGTTTTCAAGGTATGCTTTAATAATTAGCACTCTCATTTATTTAAAAATCTCCTTTTCATTGTATAAAATAAGAAACACTAAAATGTTATTGTCTTTTTATATCTTTAAATCAGAAAAGGTAAAGTGAAAAAAAAGATATGTTTTAAAGTTTTTCATAATTTAAGCCATTCTCTGTATACATTTAAATCAGCGGTACTTAAATTATTAAGCTTCGCATCCCCCCCCCCCCCCTTAACAAGGATATATTTATTTGCCCCTTGACTGTTTATATTAATGTCTTTCCACCTCAATTCATCCCTGGTCTTGGATTTTGATATACTGAATTTCCATATGGTGATTTCTACATGATATATTGCATCTATAGACGACCTAGCTTTAATTTTACAACTTATCAAACTTTCACTAATAATATTTTAATATTCATTATATGTAACAGCATTACTTACTATAATACGAAACAAAATAAAACAACAATTATTTTAAGTATTTAAAAATTACACCATATTTAATGTATAACTGCAATAATCTTTTTTTGAGAAAATGAAGTCAAATGTGTTACATTTCATTACGAAATTATGTAAAGCAAACAGAAAAGCCTACATTTTGCAGCAATATATATATATATATATGTATACACACACACATAGTTGGACTCCACTTGACACTGTTTCAGTATTACGTGGTAGTATTGGTATTCCTTGAAGTTGCAAGCAATTGCTGGTATAGTTTTTCTCGAAAACTACAATATCAGGGATGGTGTGGATAACGTTAATCTATTCTTGGAATGAGCTGCACGAGAATTGTTTGAAAATTGCATGGATGAATGTGAAGCTTTAGCTATGCAAGGATGTTTACACAAAAGAATACATTGTTAATGTTGACGAAATAGTCGGGAATAAAATGGGGTTGGATAATATAAATGCGCAGGATATTGAAAAATTATTGCCAGTTACAAGGGGTGAATGCCTTTTCAACGAAGCTTAATATTTTTATGTTATGTTGTGGCAAGATATTTAGATTTGTATATATTATTATTTTTGTTGAATTATATGTTATGAATGTATCATGTAGATATTTAAAATATACAAATTAAAATAATGTGATTATTACTTTATATAATTAGAAAATACATATATGCTAAATATTTTTATATAAACAATATATTTTATATTATATTGTAATTCCATTTAATTTGTTTTATTGTATATTTATAAAGAGTCTGTTTTATTTGGGAATTTTTTTTTTTTTTTTTTTTTTTTTGCTTTAGTTGATTCTTGTTAATGACATTTTGAAAAACTCGATCAAGATAATGGTGACAAAACAAAGTTGGAAAATACCAGAATTATATACTAATATATATATATAGTCGATCCCTGAGGTGTATAAATGAACAAACTTGATGGTTTGCCAACAGGAGAACACGCAACATATAATTGGAAGTATGAGAAGCACGATTTTTCTAGATCCAACCCACAAATGGGCATACGTGTCACCAATATCATCACTGAAGGATATAACTATAAATTTTTTATCTTTAAGCCTTGTTATATACTTTATTTGTTCACAAAAAAAAAAAAAAAAAAAACTCTTTATCCCTCACATATCATTCAACGTCTTTGATATCTCACAAACCCCAATGAAACACAAAGACTTCAGAAAAAGTTTTGTGAAAATTTATGTGTTTATTTCAGTGTACAAAAAAAATATATGTAATATTGTAAGCATATTTTGTAAAATATTAGACTGCTATTGTAATTCATTAACAAGTATGTGAAATTTCAAAGAGACTAAATGATATCTGAAGAAGGTGGATTTTTTTTTTTGGAGTAAGTATAGTTTACAACATGGTTTAATGAATATTAAAAAATTATAATTTAGTGAAAGATTGATAAGCTGTAAAATTAAAACTAGATTGTCTATAGAGAAAATATTTCATCTGGTTGTTTACCACTGTAAAGGGATTTAGTATACCAAGTTTCATCAAAAGCGGAGAACGTAACCTTCATGACCTGGTTGAATCGACTAGCAAAACACAAGTTCTAAATTTTTTGTGGTCCAAATTGTATTCAGAATATTATTAGAAGTAGTTGCAATTAATCATTTATATTGAAAAAGAACTATAATTAACTACAAATATTTAATTTTTTGATGTAAAATTAATTGAACATTTTGTTGTCTTCATTAAATTTGATTGTTTATAGTCTTAAGAATTTTTTTCATTCTGTGTGTAATAAGAAAGTCTTGTGGGTAGGTGTCTATTGCATAAAACTATTATTTACTTATTAACAATGAACTAGTTTAATTAAAATGTTGAAGTTGCAAGAGAATCTGCATAATTTTGGTTTTCTGATTTTGACAAATCTCCAGGTTTATGCATTGAGACTAATTTGAATTATTTCTTAAGATCTCTTTACTTTTTTTTTTTTTTTTTTTTTGCATGCATTTTTATGCTTAGCAATGTAGTATTGCTGTCTATGCTAGTTTTATTGTTTTCAGATTATGACTCGATTTTTTTTTTTCTGTGCCTCAACTGGCGTTTGTCAAAATCAATTGTAAAAATGCTATCAAATTATAATCATGTAGCTAATTATGGTTTGATGCAAATCTCAATAAATCCTTTGTGCTTTATAATTTGTCTGGGATTTGACTTTTAAAAAGAATTGTATAATGAAAAGGCAATAGCTGGTCAGTGCAAGAAGTGTTATTGAAAGGCACTCTTATTCGATTCTCAAGCAAAACACAACTTATTTTAGTTTTTACTAATCATTTTTCACAGTATATTTGGAATTGACTGATATATGTATAATAAACTTTAATATATTATTTTCTATAAATCAGGAAGTATTGCTAGTAAAGTAATCTCACAGAAGCATCACTTGTTGCACAACATAACAATGTTATCTCTGCTAGCCTATGTGATCAAAAAGATGAACTTATGAGTATAGGAGGTGAAACAGCAATGGCAGCATTTACTAATTGTACACTCCCCATGTTTAACAGGTAAGAATTTTATTCAAAGATTGTTTATTGATTTTAAGTTATATAACTTATATTTAGTCAATACTTGGAAATACTTTGCCAACTGGGGGAAATTGGGGACCTATAATAGGATTCAACCTAAGATAAAGATAAAAAGTTTCAGAACAGTTTATTACTTTTATAACATACCAAGAAATGCTGAAATTTTTGAGATCTCAACATAAGCGTGTTGTACTTCAGTGGATTCCTGGGCATTGCGACCTGTATGGCAATGATCAGGCAGATTTTCTCGTCGAAAAGGGGAGTATGCTACCTTGTAAAATCCAAAAGATCCCTCCCACACTGCAAAACTGCTTATGAGGTCAACACGTCAGTAAGAACTTCTTAGTAAGACTGACGGAAGAGACTGGCTCCAGAGTATTCCTGATAACCTAGATGGCAGACAGTGGGTTTGTTCTGTCTTCCTATCAACAGGACATGATTGCCTTCCGTCTTACAGGACATGATTGATCCATCTTAAATGTATTGGCATTCTTGCAGTGCCTACATGTGTAACACAAATGTGAATTTAGATAGAGAAACCTTGTGGTGTCCATGGAGAAGCTGAGGCATCCAGATACTGGGAGGCAAGGAGCTTTATACAACCTCCTGTTATCATCTGAACTTTTGATGTTTCTGTTCTTGTTGTTACTTTTCTTCTTACTTTTTCTTCTTATTGTGATATGTTATTCTGTTTGATGTATCCCAGCCATTGGAAAAAAAAAATATAACATAATTAATAAAAAATTATGTAGTCTTATATATATTCATGAATCAGAAATGTTTTGCTGATTTTTTGTCTATACTACTTGAGAACATTTTAATTAGTTTTCAATGTTGTTTTTACAAATATGAAGAGGAAAAGAGCTTAATGTTAATCAAATTAATTAATTATAAATTATTATAGTTGCCTTGACAAGATAGTTTTATAAATGTTTTAATTATCAAACTAATTTCTATTGATTCAAAGTATTAGAATTTAAGTTTATTAGCATTTTATTTATTTCATAATTTATTGATAGATTATATATTGAGATACAGGGCAGTAATTGACCATTTGGCAGTTCTTTGTATTATATTGTCTTTTATCTTTTTTTTTTTTAAATATAGACAATAAAACAGAATACAAAAAATTTCGTATATATCCAGTAGAGTCTCAATTTTCTGAACTACTGCAGAACCGAGTTTCTGCTTAGTTAAGTTGAAAAATTGATCAAAATTTTATGGCCCTTTTTTCCATTTTGACCAGAAAAGTTTTGCCTCTTCTTTTTCGTCTTTTGTTCCAGACTTTTGGAAAAGGAAAATATCTCTTTAGTTTTTCCAAGTTTAATGAGGGAAATTTATTCTTCCAAATAGTTGGGATTGTTTCGCTAATTTGAGAGAATTTGGGCAATGAGCTCACATATTTCTGGGAAGGAGGGGGGGGGCTCTCAAAGTAATAAGGATGTTGAGTGGCACAGAGGCACTGCATTTATACTTTGAGGCATCATTCACTTATTCACCTTTAACACTGGCAGTTAATCATTCACATTGTGCTGAGACTGTTAGCCTCACAGTTTTTATTGAGCTCAGTACAAAAACTTTTTGGTTATGAAACCCTTGCTGAAAGAGATATTGGTGAGTGGATGAATGCAGATAAAAAAAAAAAAAAATTACACATGACATGATTGCAAATATGGTTGAAACTATGAACAACAGAGCAATTATTATGAAAATGATGTCCAAAAAATTTTCATATTTCAAAGATCTCAGTTTGAATGAGAAACTATTGAATATATAAAGCAACAAGAATCTACACCTGCAATTCTGATGACATTCATACAATGGTTTATAATTCATTGTACAGCAAGAAAACAGTTTTTTTTTTCACAAATAAAAATATCAAATCAAATGGACAATTTTATACTCATTTTTATGAAATCATTTAAAGATGCACATCATAAGGACACGCCCATATAGTACCATAAAATCAATAAATTGTATTTAAATTTGTATTTTTCATTTTTAACAGTTTATATAAATCTGATTTATTCGATATGAGCTTAGACCATATTAATTTGGATAATAAGGACAACACTGTATATCTATTGTTATAGCATTTAATAGACTACTTTGTACCCTATTTGATAATAAAAAATTAGAAAACAATTCATTTTAAAATGGCTGTGTTCCATGTTTTCTTAACAGTTTTTTTTTTTTTTGGGTGGGTGGGGGAAGGGAATATTATATTATAGAATAACACACACACATATATATAGGAAGGTTAGAATATATTATAAAATTTTGTTGTTAGTATGAGATTTTTTTTTTTTTTTTTTTTTTACCTACTGAACTTCAATTTTGTTTGTTTTCCTTTTTAAATAGATAGCAAAACAGTTATAATTCACAATCAATATTGCATAACAATGAGATGGCTCTTAAGCTCTTGCACAAACTATAAAAGATAAAGAGGAAGAAGAAACTGATGCAAATTACTTCTCATTATTGGTAAGAATTTTATTTTATTAATATTACTTTTAATAGGATTTATTATAAAATCATTCATTTTTAATCACATTTTCATTTTATACAATACAATCTTATTTCTGCTTAGCATTTCCTAAAATGGTTTAAAATTTTAAAGATTGAATTTTTCAATCTAAATTTTCCAAGTTGAATCTTTTTGTTAATACTTCTGAAGAAAAATTAGTTTATGGCCTGAATGTTTGCAAATATCTAATCTTAGTTTTAGAACATTCTGCCTGAGTGTGCGTCAGTTGTTAAATCACTACCTACTATAGAATGGCTATTGTCAAACAGTGATAATTGATTTAACTTGGTCTATTATTTACATTATTTTTTTTTTTTATGCCAAAATGAAAATTTTATTTAAAGTTTCACATTTTTTTTTAATATTATTTTATCTCGTATCATTTTTAAAATTATTTTATTCAAATATTTCATATTTCTAGGTATTTTAATTTTTATATTATATATTTAGCTATATTTAGGGAGGGTGTTCAGGAGTTTATACTGTTTAAGATACTATTTTATTAAATCTTTTAGAGTGTTCATATTATTTTTTTTAAATTAAATTTTACAAAAAAAAAAAAATATTTTTTTTATATTAAAGGACTAGTAAAAGTTTTTCAATAACATATATTGTACACATATAATAATTCTGAGTAAGGAAAAAGCCAGCAAACTAATATAATTAGTAGCCATAAATCAGGGTATTGCTGTAAGTTTAGTCAGGAAAATTTTTTTCGCAATTTCTGTAGACACCCTGAAGAAAAATGATTCATAGCAATATTTTAATATCGGAAAGACAACAAAATTGTCTTATTATATTATAATTTCCTTTCTTTCTTATGTATACTTTTTTTTTTTAATCTACTTGAAAAATTATTGAACACTTAAAATGCTATATCTAAAGATTAAACTAAAAAAAAAAAACTGACTTATCTGTAAACTTTAAAAAAATAAATTAATTAAAAAGAATTATTGAAAAGAAATTTCATTTTTATTATAATGTATAATAAAATACAAGTAAGTCAGTAAATACTATATATACAAATAGTAGCTATGTGATATTTTAATGGACATGATATCCATTTAAAAAAAAAAATTGTAAATATTTCAAATTAAAATTCCTTTATTAATAATATTTTAAAAAGTGCTTTTTTAAAAATTTGTATAATGTCAAAAAAAAAAATTTCAAATTTCTGTATAGCAAGTAATTTATCTTATTATATACACTTTAAAATATCTTTTTATTACATAGAATTGTAGTTACAAAACCATAATGCATTATATATATATATATATATATTCAAATTTGATTTATTTTTTTCTATACTCTTCTGATTTGAGATGTGAATCTTAAATTACATTAAGTATTTTAAATCATTTTCAATCATTTCATATAAATGTATGAAATTAATAAAATTATTTTTAAATCAATAATGTAATCATATTTTAATGTAATTTGTAGAAATAATTCTTATAACAAATATGCAACACACTTTCTTATTGGGTAATTAGGATTGCTGTTTGTTTTTATTATTTTTTTTATTAAATAATCAGCTTTCTTGTAAAAGATATTGAACATATTTTTGGTGGAATACCTGCTTCATATTTATTTATTAACTGGCTGGATCTGCCTTCTATGTGCAAAATGTTAACAGTGATTACTTCATTTAATTATTAATTCTTAGGAATAGATAAGTATTAGTATTCTAAAAGACATATTGAGGAAATATGACTTAGTATAAAAACGAATTTTTAATCTTTTATTTCAAAATTTTCATTTTCTCTGTCAATAAAAAAGAAAAAAATCTCACACATGTCTAAACTAAAAATTTTTTTTTTTTTTTTTTCTATTAAAACTTATGCAAATAAGTTTAGAATCATTTTGTTCAGGTATTTGTACTTCAGGAAGTATACCATTCAGTGCATATCATCAGTGTTATTCATTTGTAGGAAAATACAAATCCTTGATTGGAGAATACTAGCTTTTTTTTTAAATGAATTAAATCTTGCTGTATTCAAATCACCATATGAATTGTTTTCATGTTCATGTTTATGTTTTTCAATTATTTATTGTAATATTATTTTAATTTTCCTAAGTCTTTCATACCAATATTAATGATTTGATTATTCTATTTTATTTTTTCCAATGGCTTATTTTTTCCACTTTGTAATCAAATCCATTGCTTAATTTTATAAATTAAATTTAAAGTTACAATGAAACCCATTCTAAGAAAAGAGAAATAAATCGCTACTCTTACTTGTAAGATTTATTAGTTAAACTAACTGACACTAACAGTTCAATCTTCTCCAACATATTTTTTCTTCTTATTGACCTTGGCTTCTAAACCAGCTTTTTTATTGTCATAATTTATTTCTCTCCACCTTATTTTTTTTTTTTTTGCCCTACTGACCTTTTGATGGAGGTCATTGCAGTTGATTTTATTCTTTTATTTACACTCCCTTTTGTTTGAATATGTATTTTTCTGCCTATTTTGCCCTATACTGCTCACAAATTTCATGTTACATTTTTATCACCACTGTTTTCCATTTTTCTTTTCTTTCTTCCTTTTTTTTTTTTTTTTTTTCGTTTTTCCTTTTTTTTTCTTACTATATGATTAATATAATCTGTTGTTCCTGACTTTTATTTCCTACTTCCATCACATACCATTGAGTAGATGAACGCTTCTCATTCAGCACATTTTCTTTCACTTGTAATCAAATGTTGCTTAATTTTATAAATTAAATGTTTTAAAGTTACATTAAGAACTATTTTTATATATTGAAGTTTAATTATTAGTTTTAAATGAGGAAAAAGTGAAACTTTTTATAACTAAGAAAACAAGTCTTTATTCAAATTAGTAGATAATTTTTTTTTTTTTTTTTTTTTTTATCCTGTGAATCCAGGGCTAAAAGCAATGGCGGAACTTGGTGGCTCAACTGCAGAAAAGAATTCACTTTCGTGTGGTGTTTGTGGAAAACGATTTTCGGAGGAACGGAAGTTGAATCTGCATTCACTTTGCCATTCAGGAGTAAGGCCTCACGTGTGTGACGTGTGCAATAAAAAATTTCTTCGTAAGGCTGACTTTAAGAGGCATTTATTAATTCACGAGGGACAGAAATCGCACAAGTGCGAAAGATGTAAAAAAACGTTTATTCGACAGGGCGATCTAATTCGTCACATACTTACTCATACGGCAGAAAGGCCTCGTGTGTGCCCTCTATGTGGAAAAACTTTTGGACAGCCATCGGATTTAAAGCGACACCTGAGGACTCACACGAACGAGAAGCCGTATTCATGTGAATTGTGCACCAAGGCATTTTCTCAGAATGGAACTTTACAAGCACATTACCGCATCCACTCTGAAGAGAAACCATACGAGTGCGAAGTATGTCAGAAAGGGTTTTCCGTAAAAGGTAATTTAACTGCTCATTTGCCTACCCATTCCGAAGAAAAGCCTTTGGATGTGATGTATGTCCAAAACGATTTTCTTATAAAAGCTCTTTATCAAGTCATAAGAGAACTCATGCAAAATAAATGTGTAAAAGTCTATCATGAAAACCTTTCCTCAAATTAGACTGTCTTTTAAAAACGAGATTCATACGTAATTTTACTTTCACGACAAATACGGAGATATTAATTATTCGTATGCATTTCATCTCATGTATTGTTTAAAATTTTTGTGGATCGATGTGATTTTTATGTCTACATAAAAAGTTTAGTTTTTGCTTTGGACTGTTGAATATGTGTGAGAGAAAGTATTTTATGCTTTATGGGCAGCTTTTTTTTGTATTAATCCGTAATGTTCCTAAGTCATATTTGCAAGATAATTTCAGCATTTTTTTAAATGAAATATCCTTTTGAATATTGATAATTAATGTACATGATTTGATGTATATTTTATATTTAACATGTGTATAAGTGCATTTTTAAACTTAAGATTTACTTTTATTAATATAACATTCTTAAATTCACTATTCACGAATTCTAAAATTAGATTTTAATCAATTAATGGCTTTTATGTATTGTTATTAGATTTTTGTTAAGATATGTATTATATACATACTGTTTGAATAAATATGAAAAATAATTTACTTTTCCGGTAATTCCTTAAAAATCTTTTTAGAGGACATTTTCAAATTTTCGGAAGAAATATTGTATTTTCATATCATTTTTATAACTTGTATTAGCTATAAAAGTGTGTAAAAATGTTTTAAATAAAGACATTTATTCATTTTTTGATTCTATTATTTTTCAATGTTTTTTAAAATACTTTCATTGGAAATTACAATTGATTAACTTGTCTCTGTAAAAAAAGGGCCGTTTCTGCAGAAAAACGCTGTTTTACTGTATCTTTGTGAACCTGACTTACTTCGTATCTGAATATGTACAATACGCAACCTGAAAATTACCCAGAACGTAGTAATATGTAATGATACATGTAGTTCCTGGAAACGTATCTAAAATGAAATTTTAAAAATTAGACGTTTAATAGTGTCAATAAACCCTGATCTGAATTTCGATACATGGATAAAAATTTTTGAAATGGGTCGAATGAAAAATTAATAATGATTATAATAAAGATCAATTAATGAATATTTAATTACATCTAGCTAAATCTTTATTATTTTGATTTAAAATTACTATTAGAGATAAATACAAGCAGTTATATTTGTAATTACAGCAAATAAACTTTCATTTTATATAATTAAAATATATTTTTTACTATAGGACAGCAGAACATTTTCATTCGTAATATTTACTATGGATATAATTATACATAATATATTTGTAGCTACACCTTGAAGGAAGAAAGGCCCATAAAGGTAGTCATCCGGGGCCTGCCTGCTAACACCCAAATGGACCTAATCACCCAGGAACTACTAGAGGAGGGCTTTGAACTAATTAAGATCTCCCGCCTTTCCAAGCACAAAACTAAGGAGCCGATGCCCTTATTCTATGGCCAAGTTAAGAAAAACCAGCAGTCGGCCAACATTTATAATGTCACCGAATTACTTGGCATTCAAATTTCTGTGGAGGCCTGCCGAGGACGCCCTGGACCCAGTCAATGCTGGAACTGCCAGGGTTACTTCCATTCCTCGGAAGTGTGCAGACTGCCAGCTAGATGTGTCCCGTTGTGCCGGCCCCCACAAGGCGGAGCACTGCCAATTATCCGACAATCAACCTCCCCGATGTGTTAACTATGGCGGAGACCATCCCGCAAACTGGCGGGGATGTCCCAGATGCCCAGGCAAGGCAAGAGAAAAACCAACAGAAGCGAAAGCCCCTGCCTAAGAAGCCTCTACCACCTACAAGACCGGTGTCCAGGTAATTCTCCTACGCGAGTCTGACCGCAGGCGCCCGTCAGCAACCTGAGCCAACACGCTTCCCATTGAGGGGGAATGATCCCCCGCAGCGATCTCAACCGCGAGCGGCCCCTGCCTTCACCGTCCCTGCTCCACCGACACGTGCCACTACCGATGCCGACACCGACGTACCCCTCCACCTACTCCCCCTCCTGCGCAGCAGATTGACTGCTCCGTCATCATTGGGGACATGATGAAGTACATCCAGCAGGGTATGGACCCCCAGACCCTTGTGTCAGCATTCGACCTTAGCATCAATAGACTTAGAAATATCACCGACCACCATTCCAGGGCCCTGATCATTTTTTTTTTTTTTTTTTGAGAAACTGAAATGGAGAGCTTGTTGCAAATAATCTTAAAATATTAACTTTTTATTCAAGCCATATACGTTTAAAATTTAAAACAAATCAAAAATATATGCAATCCAACAATGTTAATTGTAAGAACGGAAATTCTTTTTTAAGAAAAATAAATATTATTTGAAATTAAAATAACGAATTGTATCTAAAGTAGAGTTTTTTTTTTTTTTTTTTGTGTGTGTGCGTGTGTGTGTGTGTGAGAGACTGTTTTGCAGTCGCTTGTTTTAGAATGAATTTACACATGCAAATAATAGTTTTCATTCATGGTGCAAATAGCATTTTGCATTTAATTAAATTTTTGGCAAAACAGCAAAGTACAGAGTTTACACAAAACACGCTCAAACATAACGAACGCTAACCTGCAGCACGCGTTACTATGTGCAAATACCCAAATTGCGGTCGATATGCAAAAGCTAAGGGAAAGAGTGGAGAAACATATATCGTACTTGTGAAATAAATATTGTTTAATGAATTCATTTTTTTTTTATTTCGTTTATATTATCTTTTTTATATTTCATTTTTATTGTTATATACGTCTTAACAACGTGCGTTTAGTATCATTATTATTATATTATCTAATTTTGCATGCGAGAATAATATTAAACACAAAAATAATAACTCATTGTGTTTCAATTTTTCACTCCAAAAAAATGTCTATAGTGGGTCCATCTCTAATATGGAATAGATGACTTTATATGTGGCACGCGTGGTTATGATGCATTTCCAGAGTGGCCAGCAAGATCATTTGTAATTTAATTCTGGCCACCTCTGCTTTAATCATTGATGGCTTTTTTATGATTTCACACCCGCCCCCTGTTCAATTTTTATTTAATGTCCCCAAATACATTTCAGACTATTATTACTACAATATCTGTAAAAAACCATATTATGCACACACTATTTAATGCTTTTGGAGCGACGTAGTATGGCTATAAATCTCAATATTTATATTCATACTCGACCTAGCATATGTGACGTCGTATGCAATTTTGCAAATTCAGAAAATGAATTAGGAGTAGACAGTGATTTCTTTTACAACGAAGAACAATTTAAAGACAATATCTTTTGTGAGAATACTAAATAACATGAGTTAATTAGTTTGGGGGATTAGCGTCGCCTACAACTATTGATGGCATTTGTGAAAGTGAAATTTGGAGTGATGATGGTTTTTTTTATTTTTATTTTATTTTTTTCTCTTTTTTTTTTCATTATTGCCATGTAGGAAGGAATAACAGAAATTAACTGTTGTTGAGTACTGTGCACGTGACTGCAGTTTTCAAGAAAATTTTGAAAGCAACGGTTCACTAATCACTAGCGCCACCTACTAAAATGAGATGTCGGATCAACTACGTATATTAAGAACAGAAAAACTATCGTAATATTCCTTTTGTTTATGTAATTGTCAGCTATATGATTGTTTCGAGCCTATGTATCGTCTCCGTGATTAAAAACCTTTAAACTAGCGCCACCTACTAAAATGAGATGTCGGATCAACTACGTATATCCAGAACAGAAAAACTATCGTAATATTCCTTTCGTTTATGTAATTGTCAGCCCTATGATTGTTTCGAGCCTATGTATCGTCTCCGTGATTAAAAACCTTTAAACTAGCGCCACCTACTAAAATGAGATGTCGGATCAACTACGTATATCCAGAACAGAAAAACTATCGTAATATTCCTTTCGTTTATGTAATTGTCAGCCCTATGATTGTTTCGAGCCTATGTACCGTCTCCGTGATTAAAAACCTTTAAACAAGCGCCACCTACTAAAATGAGTTCGCGGATCAACTAAGCAAAGCACAGAGCAGTGATCGTAATAATCCTAGAATATCTACTTTTATTTATGCAATTGTCATCCGCATAATTTTTTGCGACTATGTATCGTCACCGTGATTTAAAACCTTTTATACATGGACGTCTCTTCATCAAAGAAACGTCCTTCTAATTAAGTCATCTTATATCCCTTTCACATACCAAAAGGTAAAATTTCCACATAAAAATATATTTCTTTACAGAAATAAATAAAAGTGGTAAAATGTATAAAAAAAAAATTACTTATTAAGTATATCGTTGGTAATAGAAGTATTTTCTTTTTCTCGCTATATATATATATATATAAATCCACTTTAAACTGTAGGTCCCTGTCTGATATGAAAATTTATATAATTGCGTATTATGTGATCGATTCGCGCCTAGGCATCATCACCTTGATTAAAAACCTTGTCTCCCTATCAAAGAGACATCCTTCAAATCGAGCTTCATTATGTCATCATTGAATCGTCGTCTTTACAGGATATCGGTGCCCTGGCCCCGAAGGGGCCTAAAACTCCTATCTGCATCTGAGAAACATTGATGAAGAAAAAAACATTGATAATTAAAGGAGGTGAAGTGATTTAAGAGCAATGTCCCATGTTAAAATACATACACTCATGTCCATAAATTAAGGATAATTCAGAATCACACAAAAATTGAACTCTCAAATAAAAATTTCACCTGTAGAATTATCACACACATCTTGAAGAAGAATATGCAAATCACAGGAAACCACCAGATGGCGCGGATAGTACGTCACAATGACGAGAGTGTAAGAGAGGGGTATATAAGGAATGGTGGCAAAAAGTAAAATTCTTCACAAGCGCTTTAAAAGCCTTTCAGTGCAATAACCGCATAGTTATGGCACAAAAAAGAAGCATTTGGATGATTTTTTACGTGGTAGAATTATCGGACTACTGGAATGTGGACGTACCCAGATGGAAGTATCCGAGGAACTTGGAATCGCCCAGAGTGTCATCTCCAGGCTTTGGCAACGATTCTAAGATGATTGTAATGTGAGTAGATGTTACAGCACAGGTCGCCCCGAGTTACAACGCCGAATCAGGACAGGTATTTAGCAGTTACTGTCAAAAGAAACAGTCAGAGCATAGCATCAGACCTGTCTCGTCAGATCTCTTCAGCTACCGGTACGTCCATGCCACCGCCGGGACTCGGATTTTTGTAAGGAACTAATGTAATCGATACTTTTTGTTTTTAACTATTATTGCTTGTACACCTTCTAATAATTTGTTTTGTTATAGAATTTATATTTTTATTTTTTCACAACAATATAAGAAACCTAATTTTTATTTCGTGTTATAAATTAAATTTCCCTATCTAAGCGTAATCCAATAGAATGATAAAAATTATATTTTTGTTTAACAGGTATTTGATCTTCGGTAAACGTTTTTAAGAAAAAACGTACTTGTGGTTTATACATGTATATCGCTTTAGATTCGGTAATAGTGATATACGGTAATGGTGATTTAATATGCGGTATAGTGATATTTATGTATAGCATTACATATGTTTATCAATGAACAAAACATATTATAAAAATATATAATTTTATATATGATAATAATAATATTTAGTATAGATTATAATATTTGGTCGATAAAACGATAAATATATTGCGACAAAACTGTACTTGGGAAATTTGGTAAAAGTATACATCTTCTCTAATATATTTTTCTTACTTTGTGCATTTTTTAATATTCATAACTGGCAGTTTACGTCATTGTGATGTACAGCGACCTACCCTAGCTTTAAAATCAGTGAATGAATCCTTCTTCACCATTACTATATATTCATTATATCTACCAAATCGACTGCATATTTATTAGGCGGAAATGTATTAAAATAATTCTCCATTGATATTTAGTTCGCTTAAAATAATTGGAACTGTCACTCAAACTGAAATTTTTAAAGCGGGATTGTTTGCCATGTATCTTTCTGGTGGACTGCTAGCGCCACCTATGGAATAGGATTTGAAATTTTAAACTAGATACCGCACTGGCACGCAGTCGAAAATGTTGTCAAATATATTTTGCATATACAAATGTTTGTCCTATGCTTTTTTGAGCCTGTGTATCTTCATCGTGAATGCTCGTGAACCCGTGTTTAAAATAAAAATGTTTAAACTCATGGACGACTCCTTATGGAAATGATATCATCCTATCTATATATAAAAAGTTCCTGATATAAATAAAATGACAGCCAACATGGGCAGAGTATACAGTCTTCAATGGCCGACAGAAAATAAGTATCATTTTTAATAACTTCTAATGCATGAATATCTTTATTTTCCCGAACATTTTACTATTGATTGCGAACTTATTCTGAATCGAATAAATTCTGGTGAACTGCTAGCGCCACCTATAGCACCAAAGACGACCATCATAAAATTTAAACTATTTAATGCACTGACGCGCATTCGTACTATTTCTGAAACATATTGTTTCTGTATAATGTCTGTCCCATGCATGTTTTAAGCCCGTGCATCGTAACCGTGAACCGGTGTTTAAAATAAAATTGTTGATATCCTTGTTGAAGTGATGTCATCCTAAATATCCATGATACAAATTATTTGTCCCCCAACGTAAGGCCGCGTATGGAGAAACACAGCCTTCAATGACTGGCAGAAAATTATTTCATAGTATCATTTTTAATGAATTCTCATGTATGAATATCTTTATATTCCCTGATCATTTTACTTTTGATTGACGATTTATCCTGAATTGAATACTTCGTTTAGTCACCCTGATTTGCGACTTTGAGTTCTTATAATTCATCTGTTTCTTTATAAATTATTACTGTTTGCTGTATGAAATAAACAATGTATTTCGTTTCAGCGTGCACGTATTTGACACATTAATTCTGAAAATTGCTTTACTTCATAATGCCGAAATATATTCATGTGTAAAACAAATTTTTTTCTTGAATATTTATTCAGCGAAACGTTGCGCAAATGAGTCAAACATGAGTCCATAAACTTGTAAATATGCATTGTTGCAAGATAATTCATTTTTATGCTTGTACCACATATAACTAAAATCTACTGGTTCCTGACAACAACTTCACTGCTCAGTTAATCTTCAGATCTGGCAGCATTGCAATGATCAAGCCCACTGATCGTTTGCGTTCTTAACGAGTTCGAAAAGAAAACCAAACGCGGTAACAATCTGCTTCAACAAATATGGGTTACCCATTTGATAGGCACCCTTAATACAGTATGCAGGAAGTAGATGAAGGACAACCATAAAAGTTTTCAAAATACGGAATTTAAATAATTTTATTTAAAAAAAAAAAAGAGTGGTAGTGAGAAGCATATAAATTTTATTTAAAGTTTAATATTCCGAATAGGTGAAAAGGGTGCTTATTAAAATATCAAATATTTTTTAAATAAAAATTACATAACCTTTTTTGTGCAACGAAATATTTAAGAGAAATTAATATGAATATCCCTTGTCTACCCAATCCCAAAATAAAATAACAGAATGCATGGGTGATAATCAACACAAAAATGCATTTCTTGCCACAGTTTGCTACGAAAACTGCAAATTATGCATTTCTGCCCCAAAAATGAGATATTTTCCTTGTACCGGCGGATTTAATGGTTAAATCAATAACATTTTTCATAGGGCGAAAAATTTTTTTAAATGGAGTTTTCTGCAATGCAGCGCCATCTATTGTTTTTAATACGAACTAATAGGATAAATAATTTGTTTGTGAATAATAAAAAAAAAAAAAATTTCTACAATAACTATTTCAAATAAATTTTAAAATTTATTAATATTTTACATTTGTAAATTATTGAACAACGTGCATATAGTTTTTAAATTTCTAAAAAATTTTGAATTTTTCCATACAACTAATATGTTTATTTGTTCCTTTTTTATTTATTATTATGTTGTTAAATATTCAAATTTTAAAATAATTTCATTTTTAATAATAATTTACAAATTATCTGTAATCTATCATTTGAAGGATTAAAGCAATTTTTTTTCCCATTTATGACTCGAAAAGAATTTCATATGCATTTTTTTTTTTTTCCACAGGAAATCTACTGCTATTTTATATCTAGAAATACTAGAATTCTCAAAAATAAAATTTGTTAGACAACATTTAAAAACATATGACATTTATCCATTTTTTACCTATATGTTATCATTGTTTGTTTTCCTTATGCATGACATATTGGGTTTGTTTGTGCTATATTTTGTGTTTTTCTAAAATTGGAAGCATATAATTTTAGATTTAATTTTAAAACTAAAAACACTACTTTTGCTTATGCAAATAGTAATAACTTTTAAAGATACAAGCATCATTTTCTTATTCAATCGAAACTCATATATCATGTGATAATTTTAAATTTTAAATGAATCTTTTACTTCTTACTACCGTTTATTTACAATAATTTGTATTTTAATTAAATAACTTATTTATTGTAAAAATACGAAGTAATAAATTAAATAAAAAGAAATCATACATATAAAAATACCATAAATATAAATATATATTTCTTCTATTAAATAATTTAGCAATCATAATTTTATATGAAATCCATTAAAAATTTTACAATACTTCTCTTAAAAATATTCGTTGCTAGGAATATCAAAATATTTGAAATTGCAAGATGGTTTAAAAAAAAAATGATTAGCTTTTAAAAAATACATAAAAGATTATTAAATACATCTATTTATTACTGAAATGTATCCAATTGAATAATGGATGTATTTATTAATGTACTTTAAATAAAACATAATTTTTATTATCGATGCAATAAACAAAAAAAAATTTTTAACATTCTAATTCTCATTATTTTTTTTTTTTATGAGTGAAGTTTTTATATCATGTATAAAAAAAGTTTAAAAATGAGCTGAACTTTTTTTTTTTTTTTTTAAACATAATTAAAAACTGGAAACGTTGAAAAGAAAATAAGTAATTTAAACAGCAAGTTCCACCATAAGCTTTACCTTTGTCTGTTTAAACTAAATATAGTTGATTTCAAACTAATTTTTTAAAAGATGTTGGAATTTGTATGCTTTAGCAGCGCCACCTAGCGTCACGTTGTAGTCTTACAAAACCGGTTGGAACCGATTCACAGTTGCGCTGTTGCCTTGGAGACGAGCGGTTGCCCTTGGAGACTAGCTGTTGTATTCCAAATGAGCTTTTGCCTTTGAAATGTGCTATTGCCTTCCAGACGAACTGCTACCAGGGTTGGATTTTCCTATAGGCTAACTAGGCTTCAGCCAGGGCCTCAAGATCAAGAGGGCCTACATTCAAATTGTTAGAAAAATTAGAATGACACTATTTTAATGACGGTAAACACTGAATTGAAAATAAGGAAAAATTATGAAATAAATTTATCTGAATTGAATTTGCTTTAATCTGCAATGTGTTGAATATATTTAATTTAATTTGATAGAAAATATGATAATTTTAAAGCATATTTTATTTTCGTAGTCAAAGATTTTTATTATTTGAATTTTGTTTCTTTGTAAATGTTGTGTGTTATGTTTGAGTAGTTATTGTTGCAAGTACTATATAGGGTGCTGAGAAGAAATTTTACTGATTTAAGCTTATATTAATTTGTCCATGAATTTCAAGATAACAATAAAATCAACTAAGAATTTCTCTTCTAAAAGCAATTAAAATAACATTTTAATTAATGTTAAATTTTTTTAATGAAATTTTACGTAATTTTAAATTTAGTTTTTTTAATAATAATTATTCAATAATAAATTAAAGATGATTAAAGTTTTAATTTGTTCTTAAACATTTCAAGACTTTAATTTATGTTTGTTATTGAATTGCATATATAAATATAAAATAATAAATTAAATCCTTAATAATATCCTAAATAATATCTTAAACCCTTACTAATGTCTGAAATAATTATTTAAATTAACGATTCAGCTTAATTATATTACCCGATCCGCTAAAGTAATAGAACATTTCTCCTTGTATTTTTAATCGAAAATATCTGAAGAAGGAATGTTAAAAATAAGAGAAATTTGAATTTGTTAATGTTTGCAAAGAAATATTACGCCTATTATAGCCAAATAAACATAACTAGTATTTAAAAATAAAATAACGATATATAATATTCACTTTATTTACAAAATATTATATATTTATTAAATTAATATTATATATTTATATAATATATATTTTATAAAATATTTAGTTAATCTCAATATTGAACCAACTTTCAAAAGACAGTGACGTAATGAGCAAAGTGTGTTAAAAATTTTTTTTTTTAACTTTTTAACAAATTCAGCTAATTAATAATTTAATTAATTTTTTTGTAATATATCTGAAATGCTTTATTATCAATGTATTTTTATCAATCCATTGAAAAGTGTTCATCCACACAAATGTGTTTAAATCCATAAAGATAAAAATTTCGTCAATTTTTCATTTATAAAAAGACGTTTTATTTCTCTTTAACGTTAATAGTTTATTATTTAATGCTTTATTTCCATTGAATAAAAAAGTACAGAAAAATTGAATGTCAAAACTAAATTATTCTCATATGGTTCACCCAAAAATTTAATCTATCATCTAACTCTGCTCTGCATAAATCATAAAATTTATATCGAAAGAATCCAGGTCTTGAATGCTTAATACTAATAAGCAATATTAATATATTAATTCTAAATTTTTAAAAATATATAAAATTACAAAAGAAAAAAAAAGATATGCGGAAACACTACATTATACACTGACTACCAATAAGTATTTGGACACCTATGCAAATGGCGATATCTGCGGTTCCTGAGGTACGTCACGGACTCCGCCGGTATATATCGTGTAGGAAACAGCACAGACTTTATGTTATAAGTACATTGAAATTATGTATTCCTACGAAATTTATGCTACCAAAATAAATTTATATATGTTGAATGATGCAGTGGAAAAAAAAAAAAATAAAATGAATAATTAAAATGCATTGGCTTTGAATTATAAATTAATTCCTAAGTAACATTTACTTTAACCTTTTAAACCTTTAACCATTTACTTTAAACTTTAACCTTTTACTTTAATTATAATTTGTGTGTCTTTATAGTTAATATTTAAAAAGAATTGCAAGCTTTTAAAATTCCATATTTTTACATGGTGATGCAGTTTACAGAACAATATATTTATGCATCATTTACAATCTTTTTTAAATCATTATACTTTTTCATCCTATTTTTAATTCATATTTCCTTCATATATATTAAACTGATTATTATCAAATTATGATCTTTAATGGAGTATGACAATTTATTAACTATCTTGATAACTAACTGATTGTGTAATGATTTAAAAAAGTATTTCATTACCTCACATGCTGTTGAAATTTTCATATTTTTATACTGGAATTCATGTCAAAATTTCTTGTACTCATTTATTTTATATTATATACAAATTGTTAAGTAACAATATTCGAGAAATTTTATAAAGAAATGTATGAAATATAATTTATTTAAAAGTTTATTCAGAAAGAGATGCTACTACACAAAATTTATATATCAATGATTTTTTTCAATGTTTGTTTCTATTACACTGAAGTGACAAAAGTCATGGGATACCTCTTAATATCGTGTCGGCCCTCCTTTCGCCAGGCGAAGTGCAGCAACTCGACGTGGCATGGACTCAACAAGTCGTTGGAAGTCTTCTGCAGGAATATTGAGCCATGATGTCTCGATAGACGTCCATAATTGTGAAAGCGTTGATGGTGCAGGATTTTGGGCACGAACAGACCTCTCGATGATGTCCCATAAATGCTCGATGGGATTCATGTCGGGCGATCTAGGTGGCCAGATCATTCGTTGGAATTGTTCAGAATGTTCTTCAAACCAATCGCGAACAGTTGTGGCCCGGTGACATGGCGCATTGTCATCCATAAAAATCCCATCGTTGTTTGGGCACATGAAGTCCATGAATGGCTGCAAGTGATCTCCAAGTAGCTGAACATAAGCATTTCCAGTCAATGTTCGGTCCAGTCGCACCAGAGGACCAAGTCAATGCCATGAAAAAACAGCCCACACCATTACGGAGCCACCACCAGCTTGAACAGTGCCTTGCTGACAGTTTGGGTCCATGGCTTCGTGGGGTCTGCGCCACACTCGAACCTAACATCAGCTCTTACCAACTGAAATCGTGACTCATCGGACCAAGCCACGGTTTTCATTTCCCATTCATCTAGGGACCAACCGATATGCTCACGTGCCCACGAGAGTCGCTGCAAGCGATGTCGTTCTGTCAGTAAAGGCACTCGAGTCGGTCTTCTGCTGGAATAGCCCAAGAAAGCCAAATTTCTCCGCACAGTTCTAACAGACAAGTCCCTTGTACGTCGCACATTGATTTCTGCGGTTATTTGACGCAGTGTTGCTTGTCTGTTAGAATTTACGACTCTTTGCAGACGTCGCCGGTCTCGGTCGTTAAGTGCAGGCGGTCGACCACTGCGCTGTCCATGGTGGGATGTTATGCCTGAAATTTCATACTCTTGACACAATGGATCTGGGAATGTTGAATTCCCTAACGATTTCCGAAATGGCATGACCCATGCGTCTAGCTCCAACTAACATTCCGCGTTCAAAGTCTGTTAATTCCCGTCGTGCGGTCATCATCACGTCAAAACCTCTTCACATGAATAACTTGAACAGAAATGAAAGCTCTGCGCATTTATACCTGCTCTACGCGATGCTACTGCCATCTGAAAATTTGCATATTGCTATCCCATGACTTTTGTCACTTCAGTGTATATTAACAAATTCTGAGATCTGTATTTTGTTACTATAATGAATATTTTTTCATGTCAAAATTTTTATTTTTCAATACTAAAAATTCGAGGAAGAAAAAACATATGAGTCAAATGAAAAGAAATATTTACTGTTGAACTATTTTCATGCACAGGCCCGATTTTCCTATAGGCTAACTAGGCTTCAGCCTAGGGCATACATTCAAATTGTTAGCAAAATTAGAACTACACTATTCTAAAAACAGTAAACACTTAACAGAAAATAAGGAAAAATTCTTCTAATTTACTATTTCTTTTTAAATGTATATTTAGATCGAATCAATTCTGAAATAAAATAACTATTAACATAAAATTTAATATATTTTCTTTTTTGTGATCATGATGTTGTTTGAATAAAGTTCCATTTTTCGTTTAGTTTTAAACTTAAAATTCATACTTAAACTTTAAATGCGAATTATTATGAAATAAATTTTATCTGAATTTAATGTGCTTTAATCTTCAATGTATTGAATATATTTAATTTAATAGAAAATATAAATTTTTATTGCATGTTATTTTTGTAGTCAAAGATTTTTATTTGAATTTTGTTTCTTTGCAAATGTTGCGAGTTATGTTTGATTAGCTATTGCTACAAGTCCTACATATGATGCTGTGAATAAAAGTCCAAATAAGTGTACTTGACTTTTTTTTTTTATTTATTATCTGTGCCAAATTTTTTACAAAGATTAGTACCAATCCCAACACGATTCATTTAGCATATTGATATATATCAATATATATATACACCTGTGATATATTATGTTATTTATAAACTTAAAAATCATAAGTGGAATAGCCTAGGGTCTCTTTTCCATCTAAATTCAGCCCTGTTCATGTATAATAAAAAGTGTGCTTAATATTTTAGTTTTCTTGCACTGTTGAAGATTAAGAAAATAATTTATTTATTTATTTTCCCCTTATTTGAAAAATTGATAAAAATTTATTTTCCTTACTGGCCATAAATTGATATTCATGTTTACATGTTTTTTATTGCAAATTTGAGAACAAAATTTCCAGAAAAATTATATTTCTTTAAAAGACAAGGGCATGAACATATAGCCTTTTAAATGTTTTCATTCAAAAAAGTAAAAACAAAAATATAGTCAAAAATTTTATTAAAAATATCACCAACAGTAGAGTAGTGATAGTAATTATTGCTATTTACAACAATAAATATATATAGTTCTTCTTGCCAACTATTATTACAAATATCAGAAATTTTACAGAAGAGTGTGCCGGGAAAACTTTTTAAACTGCCCTGCATTTGCACGATGGATAGAAGGAAACCCGGAAAAACTTCTAACAGGCAGCTGGATTATTGATGCGAGACATGCATACAATAAACTATATCTTTGATTTGCCTGTAAGGAAACAAATAACATTAGTGAATATCCTTTAATTTTTGTTATGTCATAAACGAGGTGCTTTAAATACTCATACTCACTTTTGAAATACAAAGACACAACTTGCGATTCACTTTGCATAACTTTGGGTGTCTCTGGGAGTGGCAATTTTCTAACCTAAAGAATAAAATTTTAGTTAGATAGGGATACATAAATTTAAACTGTTTTAAGAAAGTATACTTAAACGACTTGCACTTACTTTTTAAATACTGAGACACAACTTGCGATTCACTTTGCGTAATTTCAGGTGTCAATTTTTCTAACCTAATAAATAAAAATTTTTGTTAGGTAAGGATATGTTAATTTAAACTGATTTTGGAAGTGAGATAATATTGAAATAAAAATTGAGTAATTCAGAAAAATTGAGACTACAAAACAGAAACCTAAAATATATTATTATAATATAAATTTATCATAATAACAAGTTGTTGCCAACTTCAAATTGTAAAATGTTATAAACAAAAACAATTTTCTCACACTATAATGTTTTACTTTTATAGTAGTAAGTTTAAAAATAATAAATAAAACCAAGAGAAATTTTTTATTAAAAAAAAAAATAAAAATAAATTATTAAGTTCTAGTAAGACTGTAAACTACTATCAAGAAATAATTGCAACACATTTTGTAATCTTATATTGGCAACAGTTTCAGATATGATACAAATATATAATTACTCAATTTAAAATTGATGTATTAACATGAATTTATTACATTAGTTGGAAGACAAAATATGGTACTTAATAAAATGAAATTGTTTGACTTCAAATTAATAAAGATTATTTTTCTGCTATGAAGTTGGGTATTGGGAATCAAATGACTTAAAAGTTAAAAATTGGGTAGTAATTATTTAAACATTTCTTAAATAAAATTAAATCATTTTATAGAAAAATTTGTTCCATAATTACAAAAATTGCCCATTTAAAACTAACCAGCACATTGATCAATAAGATATTTAAAGTAGTTCACAAATGTATATAAGTTTATGTGCATATGTCTACCAGGGAGCATTGTGTTAAGAAAATTTAAGGATTCCAGTCCTAAAACCTTAATGTAACACATTCTGAAAATGTTTATTCCTCTCTGAAATAGATATGCTTAAAGAATTCATGAGATTTCTGTAGGCAGTGGTAAAGTGCAACATTTTCTTTTTCCCAAGTGAATTAAGTATTGAAATAGTCATTTCAAAGATTTGATAAAAACAAGTCTTTCACACTTAAACACAAAGGATGCACCAATCGGAAATTATCGTAACGAAACTGGGCAGGTAAATGCAATGCAAGATTTAGTGCCCCTGAACAAATAATTGGAACTCTAGAGCACTTGGAAGGTGTTTAAAAGAATGAAGTGCAGTTCTCTTAATTGGTTATAGAACAATGATTTCAATAGGGGATATGACCATTTTTTTTTTTTTTTTTTATTTCCAAGGGCAAGAGAAAATGACAAACTCTTACGAGATCAAAAAGTGTGAAACACAAGAAAAAGCCAATGTCTCATCAGCAAAGTTCTAGGACTCCAATATCTTTTCATCTCGGAGTCCCCATGCAAAGAAGGGCATCCTGATATATGCTGCCTGCCCATGATCTTGCCTTTCCCACAGAGCAGGCAATTTGGGTTATCAAAAATGCCAATGCGGTGCAGATCGCCTACAGCAAGTCTAAATTTCACGAAGTTCTTCTGAAATAAGTCTTATTTGTTTTTTGATATAAAAATTCACAGAATAAAAAGAGTTGCAAGTATTTGGCATTGGACTATCCGTATGTCCTTCTTAGCCAGCAAATTTGCCTCATCATTACCTAAAATGTCCAGGGATCCACTGAAGGGCGATGTGTTGTCCCTTTACCTTCAATCTTTCAAAAAAGACCTCGACATTCTAAGATATTCGAGGAGGGTACTTCATATGAACCGATAGCCGGAATGGCATCCCCTGAGTCCGACATCAAAACCACCTTGCTGTAAAGGTGTTTGGGGATAAGTTGCTGCCCATCCACACACATAGCTATTAGCATAGAAAGAAAAAATGGAAGAATATATTCCCGATCCGATATTTGGGGAATCAATCAAGGAGGCATCTGCTTAAGTATGTAACCGTTCAGGTTCAGGGTGGCGAATATGGATGGTTTCAAGGGCTAGGATCTGCAGGTTCTACAGTGGTGACTGACTCTTGCAGAAGTGAGATCTTATAATTTTGAAATCTTGCTATAATATTATTTCACTGACACAGTGAAATAATATTATCTTCTACAGTGGTAACTGACTCTTAAGAGTTGGTTGAGCAGATTAGTAGTTATCTCGACATTATTCAAGAAATTTGGAGTTTCAAAAATCTCTGAACATTTAATTTCCAGATATGCCCTCAAGCAAAAAACCCTCTAAAAAAAACACTTTGTATTTTCAGATGATTCTGTTTATTTTCATAGCAGTCCCATAAAGGCATTTCAATTCTAGTAAACCTTTCATATGGCACAATAATCGCCTAATCGGTTGGTCTACTATTTGTCAAAAGCAGCAATGAATCAATGGAAGTGGGCAACGATTAACTAACCAGACATCTGTAACGCAAATAATCAAAGACTGTTATAGAACAGAGCTTTACAGTTGCTTCATCAAATGATTCGGCCAGAGTGCTCTCTTACGAGTTCGTACACAATAAAAAGCATATGTTACCATTTAAAAGAAAACATGTAATATTTTTAAAAAGGAATGGTTAAACAATGCCAACATATAGCTTTAAGAAGGTAGCTCTTAAAGGGAGAGTTTTCAGTACGTGTGTTATAGCATCTATTACATTATCAATGATCCGACATTTAATGAGGAGACGAATAACAGTGAAAATCTGAAGTTATGGTTTGGGGGAACCATTGATAATGGGATCTTTCGGTTGTCATCTGGGACCCTCCCTAGTCACGGAGCCCTGCAAACTTTATTCCACTCCTCCTTACGTTGCATTTTCTTTCAGGGATTACATTTCGACAGGATAATTTACAATCACCCAAGGCAATAATTTCTACTGATTGCTTTCTTCTTGTCAAACATTTACAGGGTCTGCGTGAACAGCAGAATATTCCAAAATACATCAGATAGGGCTGATCTGGTTGGAAATCACGTAGTTTGACATCCGACAACTCTATGATTCAACGCCTTATCGTTTGGTTTCCTAGTTGTAGTTGTATCGCCTAAATGAAAATTAATTTTTAAAAAATTTCTGCTTCATTAGCGAGATCAGAGTTTAACACTTTCAGAAATAGTGTATATCATTTCGAAGAATCCTAGTTTCTATTTTCTTAATCTTATTTTCCGAAAGATAATTTATGATCATTATTTTAGAAAGATTATTTACCGAAAATATTACCGAAAGATAATTTATGATATCATTTTATTAATTTATGATCATACAAGATATGAAAACAAGCATCAATTGCAAGTAAAGATAACATGAAACCAATTGTGCTACACATTTTGAAAACATTATAGGTACACTCATGGAAACATTATTCCACAGCAAAAGTTTTCTTAAGAGTATTGAAATAAATGTGTTTAATATTAACAACAGCTTGCTGTAGAAGGTTTTTGTATCCGTATGTCGAACGTCAGAAAAAATATGGAAACTGTAAAAAAATGAGTATCAGTTTACAATTTGGGAATGATGTGGGTGAGAAGTCTCATTGGGCTGTGTGATGCTCTACGGTCATATGAGACCAGGACCTACGAGTTAAAGTGGATTCCGAACCACTACAAACATCCATGGCACCTCCGGGAATTGAACCCGAAACCTGTGTTACCGAGCACTAGCCACTCGGCCATCAGGCCCCGACTAGGATCATATAAGGAAATCTTGGAAATGCAAGCAGAAAAGAGGTAGTGACTAGATAATTTAACATTTTTGCACATGTTCGCCTACTTCTGGATGCCAAGTGCACTGATGCAGCTTTTTTACCCTGTGTGATAATATTCAAACTCACTGGTCACATTTCTTTCCCTTTTTTAATAATATTCAAAGAAATGATGAAATATGTATTAAGAAATAAAGTAAGCTAATACTAATTAGACTTTTAATCAATAAAGTTTTTGTTAGCACAATGTTTGAGTCAAAATTACTAATTTCTGTGTATACATCTACTACAATATGTTAATAAAAAAAAAGAAAAACATGAATTAAATTATAATAGTCTTAAAATATCTTTCTAATGGTAGAATTGACAACAATTTATGTTGTTTCACTATATATGTTTCCCCATTATTTTTAATATTTTTAAGTGTTCTTTACACCTGGTATTTTGGCTGGCTTATAAACTTGCCTTCCTACAAATCTCTCATGCAACTGAAAACTGCTTAAATAATTAATTATTTCTTAATTTTTATAATTTTCAAATAAGAGTAAATAGAAATCAGATAAAAAGGACGATTTAAAGTAGATAGATTGATTTTATTTACATGGATTACAAGGCTATCAGAACAATTATTGGCAAACTTTATAGAAAGTTCTGGCTCCCATTTAGCTTTCAAGATGTTAAAAGATACTTGCTGGAAAAGAAATGATTGAATATGGTAGTAAATTTTTAGCAACACACAAATACCATTATATATATATATATCAATATTATTATGTTTCCAAAGAAAACTAAATAAAGTCAATTTATTATAAAAGAATTAACACATCTGTTTATAGAAGTTTTAGACTGTTTAAAAGATGAAAAATAATGAAAATCAATAAGCATTTTTGCAAAATATATAAAGGGGAAAAAAAAAAAACAATATTTTATATAAATTGTTATGTTAATAGTTCCTAAATTAGCTAATATTTTAGGCAACCAGACTGCAAACCAATAACGTAATAATCATTCATTGGCATTTGAA
Organism: Caerostris extrusa; assembly: GCA_021605095.1. Lineage (NCBI taxonomy): Eukaryota > Metazoa > Arthropoda > Arachnida > Araneae > Araneidae > Caerostris > Caerostris extrusa. Next base: position 72,374 of record BPLR01010805.1, read on the forward strand.
TATAATCATTAATTTTATAGTCTGAAGCTTAATTAAACATACATTCAATAAATGTGAATTTTATTATTTATAACTTTTAATTACTTATATTATTGTGCAGGCAATAATACAACCACCACAAATACACACCTCATTTGGCAAAGCAAATATGTATGTGTATCCATTTCAAATTTTGATTTACAGAGTAAAATCTAGTGTCCAATTCTGCAAAAGTGAGTCTTGCTTCAACAAGTAATTTTAATGAATCACAATGGTCTCTTTTAAATTGGAGGCTCTAAAGGAAGGGAATTAACAAAGGATAATTCCTTAAGACCACCAACTCCCTCTGGTGGTCTTTAAGGAAAGGAAATTTTTCCTGTAGGATTTAGCGAAATGATTATCTTACCACAGGCAATTTTGTAGAAGAAAAAAAAAAAAAAAATTTTTTTTTTACAAAAGAATATTTTTATAGATAAAAATAATTTTAAATGAGTTTTCTCCCATAATATACATAAATAAAATAATTTCTGTACAAAGAAGACAACATTCCAATTAAAATATTTTTCATCTCAAATAATAAAACTATTATGCAATAATTCAGATAGAAATACATAGAATCATCATCATTTAGTACTAATACCTAAACATGACCAGTGTCTTACAAAAAAAAAGTACATTTTTCTTAATATGTAAAATTCAAGTTTAAAAAAAACTGGAATATTATTTCCAATGGCAAGGCAATACAAAAATGGGAAAAATGCAAAATAAAGAAGAAAATGCATATACAAGAACTCTTTTACATGTTGATGTTAACTTTGTTGAAGTTGAGCAAAGTCATTGCCTCAAGAGCTCTCCAGCTTCCCAGTATCTCGCCATCAAGGGCAAATCTACGATGGAGATCAGCTATACTCATCAGTTCCACCAAATCGCAAAGAACGCAGTTTGGTCCGTCAAAAATTGTAATGTGTTCATTAGATCAGTTCTTGTTTTAGTGAGACAAGTCACCAGCATTCCATTTCAATCCATGCAGGCCAACCAGAAGAAGGTTAGAATAGAAGTGAAAACTAATGCCGAAAACTGTAGACCACTTAGCCGTATAGAACGTTGCCCAGGGTGCACCACGAGGAGGTGGGTCTACATTGCACCCCAAAATTGTAATAAAATGTTTGCAAATAAATCTTTACAATATAAAAATATACAAATGTGAAAAAAAAACATATGCTAATAGATAATTGATAGTAAAATAAACATTCATAATTATACACACAGTTCAATAAACATATTCTTGGAAAGAATCAAACTTTTTCGAATTCTGTAGAAAGAATATTTACAAAATATTTTTACAGACAAAAATAATTTTAAATGGAGGTTTTTTCAATAATATACATAGATAAAAAAAAAAATTCTGTACATAGACACTATTTAGATTAAATGAACATTTCCTTTCCTTTCCCTTGTAGATTTTGCAATTTCATTTCGATTTGATGTACATAATGACTTTCAATACTTGAGAAGTCATGATTTGGCACATGCAGACCTTCTATTAATGAATCACGAGGATCTTTGCGGGCTGCAAGCACTTTGACACAGAAGGATAAGATAAAATTCAAACACAAAGAAGATAGACATCAAAAGCTGTAAGCAGATGTGTCTGAAATGCTGCTTCACCTTCTCGTCCAAATTTCTACAACACCTTCATTATACATTTCTCTTTTGAAACTGAAAATAGAATAAAGAAAAAAAAAAAAAAAAATCAAAACCGAGAAAGTAATGCAGAAAAAAATCTGGACTTGCAAAGAACATGTCTTTGCATATACATATTATATGCATGTATATCCCTGATTGCTTCATTTCATTTCAATTTTACCTTTGTAAGACATTTAAAAAAAAATAACATAGATTTTCATGGAAATTTCAAACATGGTATCTACACAGAATTTCAGAAACATGGAAATTTTAGAAACATTGTCATTTGGAGTATGCACATGAAACACAAATGGCAGTAAAACAATATAAGTTGGTCTTTTCATCAATTACCATTTATCAAAGAATTGAAATGCACCAGTAATTAAAGTTCTGTATGTGTATATAAATACAAACACACATAGAAAATATCTCTAATTTTAATTTTTTAAAGCTGTAAACATACTATTATTAAAACTTTTTGATTGAAAAAAAAACAAAAACAATATTGGAAATTAATTCAAGAAATTTTGTAATAGAAATGTTATCTAAATTATGTCAAATCAAACTAATTAATTAATCCATTTTAATTAATAACAAACTAACTAATTAATCAATTTCGCCTACACTTAAAAGGTAATGAGTACACATAATTCTTTTCCATGCAGAATCTTTCCACTGCATTCCTCAGAATGGGAATTTGATACCTGGAATGGTTTCCTTTGCATGTGATAACTTTAAAGTAATTAGTGTTGGAATCTGCTTTAAAACGTCCTTGAAGAATTGCAATGGCCTCGTTATCATGGAGGCCATGCAGATCGACAGTGCTCGACACTAATGTCCTGTTTCTAAAAAAAATTACAATTATCCATAATTATTATAATTTTCTCTACAAGAATTAAGCAAATATAATACTACATAATGCACATATATGCTGTTAATCTATATATAATGTAATAATTCATTTATTTTTAGTATATTATTTTAGTATTAAAATATTTCTTTACACACCCACACTTTTAAATAAGGCAAATCTTTAAAAGTATAAGTATAAAATGTTGCAGATACACTCGCACCCACACAAAAGAGAAGTAAAATTCTTGAAAACATCAAAATAATGTACCTCATGTAAATTAAAAATAAGATGCACATACTTTTCTGTAAAAAACTAGTTCCGAGCAAGACTGTTTGTGATTGTTTTTAACTTTTCCAGCCTCTTCTATCTATAAAAAAAAAAAAAAAAAAGAATTGTCTGCATAAATGAAACTACTAAATATGAAATTCAAAGGTAATTACAAAAACAAAATTAAAATTCATTCATTTAAAAACAAAACAAATTTGTGAAGTCCAAAATCAATCTACCAAATACATAACAAGAGTTCAAATTATACCTGTTGGTACGGAAAAAAAACTGAACTTACATTAAACACCACTAAATAAAATGATATA
>BPLR01010806.1:0-63674 GCA_021605095.1 Caerostris extrusa
ACAAATTTTTAAAAAAACTTTAAAAAATATTTATTTAAAATATTTAAATGTTTATTAAAAATGTTTATTAAAAATTTTAAAATATTTATTGATTCTGTTTCATTTTTCTTACATTCCGAATTTTTGTTTTTAATTATTCCAAGTTCAATAAAAACTGCTATATAATATATATATATATACCCAGAAAAAGACTCAAAAAGAATAAAATGATTTAAACTGAAAACTTTTGGTTCAAAATATTATTTTTTTTAATTTTAAAGTGGCCATTTTTTTTATTTTAAATGTTTTTTGAGACCTTGGAAAATTTAAATCAACTTATTATTATCATTAATTAAGGTTTTCGTCATTGATATATTTGGTCAACTGATAATAAATAATTTGAAAAATAAATTTTACAGAAATCCTTTTCAAACAAGTTTCACTGTTTGTAATAGTTATAAGTAAATGCTAAAATAATAATAATAACTAAAATTTATATACTATAATATAACTAGAATATTTTATTTTATTTTAAAAACAAAAGTATTAAAATATTTAAAAATTAAAAAATAATATTATTATTATTATATTATTATTATATTAAATATAACATTATATATTTATAATATTACGTAATTTACCAATAAAATTTCTTAGTAAAATTTATTTGAAACCATTATTATTATTATCCCAAATTATTTATTTTAGTAAAATAAATTGAATTGTCATGGAAACCACGTTAAATATCTAAAGCTATATAATATATAAGCTATATGATATATCCGTGTCCTTCAATTAATGCTTTATATCTCCGAACACAACCTTTGCAATACATAAACAAAAATTTTTTGCGGGGATGGGGACATAGAGCTTACTGTGGAGTATGCTATATAACCCACATATATCCACACAAGCTACGCGGGTAGGTGGAGGATTTTTTAACGTCAAATAGGTAAATCAACATTATGTAGTTTACATTATAATCAATCAATATATATATATAATATTGATTGATTTGGATAATTTGTTATATTTTATTTTATCACTTGTATGTTTTGATTATGTATAACATTATAATTTCCTTGTATGAATCTGCACTTACGAAAATTGAAACTATCTTTTTACTGAATTTTTACTGATCTAATTATTTTAACAACAATTCTTTTATCTTTCAAGAATTTCAGACCGAAATTGTATATTTTTGCAGTTGTTTATTTATTGTGTGTTTACCCTGTAGAACATAATAAACATTTTATAGAGAAAATGCAGGCACTCTATAAATATATATTTTTTATGGAACTGTAAAATTGTTATGCTAAAAATCTGCAGGTGTATTTTGTGTTTTTATTACAAAAATGTTTTCTTTCTTAATATGTTGATGGTTTGTCTTATTTATTACATAACAGATTAATCTTGTTATTTGGCAATCTTTGAAATTGAAATATTAAGTATTAACCGACCATTTTTATGTGACAACCAGCAATTTACATTTTCAGAAAAATGGCGTGATCTGTAAAGCATTACAAATTTTTTAAAAGTAGTGTATGTCTTAATCGCATATTAAAATAAAAGATTTTAACAATTTTAATCTTGAAATTTTTCTTATAATTCAGACTTAATGTCGAAATTATCACCGCTATACAAGTTGTTTAATGATCTTGAATATTAATGTGATTCCACAAATATTAATCGGATTTCCATATCTATTATCAAAAAACTTCATTCGAATAATTATTGGGATTTAGTTTAAGCTCCTAAGCTTTTACAAGACGTGGAGTCATTGCATCGCATTCATATAAAAAATAAAAACGCAAAAATAAACCCGTATATATTTTTATTATACGCACTGTATTAATGCAATGCATAATTTATCAATGGTAGGGAATCTTTATTTTTTTTCAGTTCCATGAATTCTTTTTGCATATGGGATGAAGATCTGACCCTGCCGGTTAGCTGTCAAAGGTAATTTCATTCTACATTAAAACTAATCACTTGTTCAACAGAGATAACAAGTTTTTCCGTTTTGTATTTTCAAAAAAGAAAAGGAACCTTTTGTTTTCTTTCTTCATGTAGAATTTATAAATCTTTTTGATTAATATTTTTGCCATTAATTAAATTAAATTTCCTTTCAATAGAAATTTTACTTTCAATGTACTGCAATTTTTCATTATCTTCCGATGTAAAAGTGCGATACTACGAGGAATTATTGTATTAGAATTTTATTTGACAGAGTTTCATTTTACCAAATATATTTTATTTTACAATGCATGCATAAAGACATGATGTGTAACAAAGGACTATGGTGTCATGTATTCTTTCCTTTATTCTGATTATTTTTAGAATCATTATATTTTGAAGTAAATTTTAAAAGAGAAATATCAAGAAATACCTTAATTGGTAGCATTTTTAATTAGGCATGTATTAAATTGAAAAAGATATGAACTAGAAACACATTATGACATTTTTTTCTAATGCGAAGAGTTTTGCCTTTCATTCCAGGAGGAGAGGAATATATGATATTTGACCCATCACTTATATTTGGCAGCAGACAAGCAGTATTGCGAGTAATTATACTACATACAATTATTTTTTTTTGTATTAATGAGAACAACCTGACATTCAAATCTGATAGCATATATTTGGTATCATGTACAATGTGACTCGGGAAATTAGCGGATGCCTGTGAGACCTTGACCGGTCGAAACAACTACCGATTGAATATGAACTATGCCATGAGTTGTTCCATCGTTATTAGAGATAGACCACGAACTGAGAAATGTCTATTACAATGAGAAGTGAGGGAAGCTGATCCCCCCACCCCTCTTAACGGATTGTCTTAAAAGGGGGTTTTGTTTGAAGAAGGAGAGAGTTCTGCGACGAGTATACCAGAAATGTTGTTTTTTCTGAAATGACTGAAAAGGCCGTAGATTCCTCCTGTTTTCAAAATAAACTCCTTATGTTTTCGTGTGTATTATATCGTATGATAAACAGGGACTGCCGCAGACTAGGCAATTATATTCGATGCACATTGGAGAACTCTGAAAATTACCAACCTTGGAGTGAAACTGTACTTGTTATCAAATTTCATTTTTACTTTTGATTTCTTTGCTTAAATAACCCAGAGTACAATATATATATATATATATATATATATATATATATATAGAGAGAGAGAGAGAGAGAGAGAGAGAGAGAGAGATAAAATGTGCTTTTAAACAGAAGTTAAAATGTCCCCGTGAAACTGAATCTGACCCCTCTTCTTGAAGCCGTTATAGGTCTAATATAGGTCGAGACGGTCTAATATAGGTACTTGGTACATTTTCAACGATGCAATGGTTTGTTTGGCTAAAAATACGATATTTGTTTATACAATATTTTTTTTTAATGTGTAATTTAAGCCGACGTGAATTTTGAATATAGCTAAACACGACACACTTTTAAAAAATGTCTTTTCATTTTGGAATATACATAAGTTGAAGGTACCACTTTTGACATTTTATATTCTTCTAACAGGTTTTACCACAAAAGTCAATTAACCTATAATACAGCCAGTAATTTAAATCCCCCCGAAAAAAAAAAACATTCTTAAACTTAAATATTAATGAAAATGTTTTAAATTTTAATAATTATGAACCAAACAAAAAATAATAATACAATTATTTCGATTCAGAATGATTTCGTTTCCACATCACCCAGGAGGTAGAAATCTCGATGCGCTTTTTTTAGAGAGGTGTCGCCAGGAGCCCTAATCCTCTGTTGCTGACATTGATAGTGAGATGATTTGTTTACGTGAATATACACTATTTCTTTTTATCTGCTTGAAGAAGATCAAATAATACAATTATTTTTATGTTTTTTTTATCCATTTGTTGTTGTAGTCAGAGTTTTTTTCGATATATAGTTCCACTATTTTGGTATTGTTAAATGCTGTTTGAAATATTATTTTTAAGAAGCTTAGCTTAGCTTTCGTAGTATCCCACGAATTAAAAGTGACTCTAACAGCATCTGCTATAACTCCAGTTATTAGTAGGGTGAAAATTGGTTGCCAACGAATACAAATCATAAAGATGTGAAAATATAGGATGAGCACAATACAGCCATATCCAAGTAGTTCGATCTCAAAGGGATCTTTCTGGTCCCAATCGTAGTCATTCCAGTCATATCCTGAATCCTTCATCTTTTTACCAATAAATCCAACCAACAAAATCATGCCTGTGATGTCAATAATATCCATCGCATACCACCTCATTAAAAACATCGTTGACAATATACCGAAACTCACTTTCCCAACAACAACTTTCCTTCCTCAAAATTCATCATCAATCCACTTCAAATATCCACCACAAATCAATAAACCTCTTCCTTCTTTAGAAGAGACGAGGAAATCACAATATCACACAAGTTATCCGCTTTTTTGCAGAAAATATTAATATATATTAAATCGCAATCAAAATAATCACTGTTCGCTCAAATGGCCACGAACAAAATATGAATAGCAACAGAAAGTGATTAAAACAATGAAATACTATAACAATGTCTTTTGTTATTGCATTTTAGCATTGTTAATAAGCAATAATATCTACTCTATTGTAACAGGTGTCATTGTTACAATTTATTATTATTTCTGATTCTGGGAAATATATATATATAAATAGAAAATATATACAAGTATGTGTTTGGAAAGAAATATCAAAAACTCACCATTTAAAGGGATATACTTATATAAACACATCATTAAAAAATTTCAATAAAAAGCACAGTTTAATTTTTTAGCATAATTTTCGTCTGTTTGAATGAGTTTATCAGGTAAATAATGAAATAAAACTGACTATAATTGAATACAAGGATTAGTCGAATGTTTTCAGACGTTCTGTTTGTTGTTATTCATTCTTTGAAGTAAATACATACTTTGTATTTAAATAAAATGCCATGCTCATATCAGAGAATGAAAAATTATTCTAGAATTGACATCAAGAATTATTCTAGAATTGACATCGGAAGCTTCAACACTGTTGTTTCTAGAGTTGTGACGTTAAGTTGAACAAAGAACATGTGAAAAGACTTTATTTGGTAGTTTAACAATTTAGATATAGTTTAAATTAGTCTGAATAATTTACGTCGTATTATTCAATTGAGATTAGGTTGAGAAATTCCTTCTGATCAGTTCAACTGATCATATGAATCATCACTAATTAGACAATCAACACTACCATATTTGCCAGGAAATTTTTCAACACAGGAGTGTGTTCTTATATCTGCAGATCTTTCTAAAAGATAGAATTTATTTATTCACTTAAACGTTAAAGAGTTTCACCAATTGAATTTAGTGATATTTTGATCCCTTCTTCTTCTTCTTCCTGCTTAATCATCTTCAAAGATGGAATAAAATACACAAGGCGTTGATAAAAAACCATGCATACTTGTGAAACAACGATGCATTTCTATCAGACAGCAAGTATAATTCAGATCAGGTCGTTTATTTCTATCACTCGACCTGAGTCAGAAAGGGTATGCTTTGAAATGTCCCTTGAGAACACATTTGAAGACAATCTTTTGGTAGTTCTTCATTTATAATGGTGAATTTTCTGATGTCTTTTCTGGATAAGCCGTCATTCACAAGTCTCGCCAAACAATATCGTAGATATCTTGGCATATTAATACGGCATAGCTTAAGGTTGTTTGTATCGCCAAATTTTTTCATTAGCAAGATTATTAATTATTCTGCAAATGAATTAAAATTTTGAAGCACTTTTATATCAAAGAAATGTTGTCGAATTTTTGCACATATTTTATTCGTATCAGCAACATTCGTAGATAATAATTTTAATATAAAAAAGGCATTGGCGTTTCATCTCCAAAAGAATTTTAAATTAAAAATATTTAGCAAAATATACACGTAAAAAACACGAGATCATATTAGTAAAAAAAAGAAATTTGTTGCCATTGAAAGAAATCAAAGCTTTTACTTTTATTATTTTTATTTTTCAATATAAATTTTTAAAATCAGTTTATAAAACAATTAATTATTTGTAAAATTAGTAAAACTCATATTACATAGAGTAGTAAAATATAGAGCTATTCCCTATTCTATTTGAACAGAAAACAAAAGGAACATTCCCGTTCTTTTCCATACTGGAGTTGGCGTTGCAATGTCGATTGGCTTTTTTCCGCCTTTTAGTTAGAAATCTTCAACACATTACGAAGCGATTTCTGAAAATTCCGAAAAGTGTCTAAAATTCTTTTCTTTTATATATTTTTTAACTATATGCTTACTAAAGATAAGTAGATATAAGAAGGGAAGTTTGCTTACATGATATGAAATATAATAAAACACCACAAAAAAAGAGAATATAAATAAATATTTCAATCGTAATCATTTTTCTGAAATATATTATACAAAAACATTTCTAGCATTTTTACAAGTAGCATTTTATACAACAGTTAATGTATTTGGCAATTAAGTTGTATTTACATTTCAAAGCGGTGAACGAGGAGAAACTTTGGTCGATAACAATGCCTCAGCGTGTCTGGAGCTTTGTGATGAGTCGACACCTCACAACAGTGATGCCTATTGCTGTGATTTTGACTTTAAACAGATAAGTGTGCGCAGAAAATTGCTGCTCATTAATTTAAAATGTTATCAAAAATGTAATTCTATGTCCAAAAAGTAAGACCAATTTTTCAAATTTAAATTTCCCGATTATATGGTATTTTATTTTTGTTTTCTTTTTTTTTAGGTTGTTGACACTGTTCTTGATATCTGTGTGAAATTTCACGTCAAAATATTCATTAGTGTTTGAGTTACGCTTGGCTTTGTGAGGTGCTAAAACTGATTCCGGCGATTTTTGAAATGCCTGAATTAATTGTGCAAGAATGTGCGTTAAATTTTGTTTGCAGAAACGTATAGAGTGCTGCTGAAGGCATTCGGAGAGCTTTCCTATATCGGAAATAAATGTTTAGAAATGGTAAAACAGTTCAAAGAAGGCAGAGTACGCGTTGAAGACGAGGGAGACCTCTGGTTGACCATCAACCTTAACCGACGAAGCTCACGTCCAAAAATGAAAGATTGGATGCTTGCAAACCGCTGATTTACAATTAGAGACCTTGATGATGAAGTTGGAATTTCAAGTAAATTCCATTTTAAAAAATGTTTTGTGCCTCAAACGCGTCAAATCTTGATTGGTACCGAAAACACTGAAAGTGCCAGCTCACACTGCATTGAATCTTCGTGACGTTTTTCGTCAAAATTGAAACCCATATCGTTCCACAACCACCCTATTCACTAATTTAGCATCATGCTACTTCTGGCTATTCCCTAAACTCAAAAAACCCTGCGGAGACACCGTTTTGAGTCGAGTCATTTCAAACGTAATTCAAGCACTAATTGTTTGACGTGAAATTTTACACAGATCTTAATGCTTATTGTTAGATTCAGCAGATTGTTGAAATCATAGTTAAACTCATATTACAAGCAGTAATAATAAAACAGAGAGCGATTCCTTATTCCAAAGGAATATTTCCTGTTCTTTCCATACTAGGTTGGCGCTGCAACGTCTCTTTGGCCTGTTTTTCCTGAAACCATTTACAATGAAAACTTCAACATATTACGAAGCGATTCTGAAAATTCAGAAAAATGCCTAAAATTCTACTCTTCGGTTATATATTTATTTAACTATGTTCTTCCTAAATATAAGTAGATACAAGAAGGGAAATTTTGTTTACAATGTATGAAATATAATAAAGCACCCCAAATTTTGAATATAAATAAATATTTTATTTTTGGGAATGTATTATACAAGAAAAAATTTCTAAGGAAGATGTTTTTCTTACTAGCATTTTCTTGACAGACTTGGTGATTTTATATGCAACTTTAAAAAACATGTTAAATATATTATACTTCAACGTCTTCTACAAAGAATTTTTTAAGATTTTTTTCCCTTTCGAATATTATTTACACCACGTTAAAATAGCAAAATTGTTTAATTCGAAATCATTATTTATAATGAATATTGCAGTGGAATTTCATCAACAGTTATAATTTTCTTTTGAGTAGTATTTCATTATCATTTTTATAAATTACTATGACTAAGATTAGCAATTAATGTAGTACTAGATGATGACAAATACAATAAAAGCATATAATGGCCATTAATTAAATTAATGTATTTTATATATAACATTAATACAGTATTGAAACTGCTGAATTTATTTTTTGTAATTTTTCCACGTGTTTATTTTAAAATATTCAAACATTACCGATTTTATTAGAAGAAATGAATGATTTTTTTTTGGATTATGGTTCAATATATAATAGTCAAATATACGGGAACTGATTCTGTCTGATGCAATTAACAATAAAGTAATACATAATTTTGTGCTTCTTCATTTTAAATACTAAGTAAGGTTTTCTTACTGTTTATTTGTTACGTTTTCCGACAACTTATTCAATTTCTTAAGTTGTGAAACTGAACGTGCTTCCTATTTGCGATTTATTACTAGCAAGATCTACCAATTTATGTTCCGGCATCCTGTTAAATGTTACTTAACACACTAAAATTTTAATTAAGGATGATTGTTATTATTAAAAAATAAATAAATTAATAAATTATGAATAAAAAATTGAACGAAAAAATTACAACACTGCAGTAAATTATGTGTTAAAATAAATTGCGTATTCAGGGTCTCGTTACACATCACATTTAACAATTCAATGAATTATATCGACGATTATAACGCTATATTATTGATTGCGATACAACGATATATTATTGATTTGATCAATTATTTTTTTTTTTTTTTAAGGATGTCTTCAAACAAATTTTGTTAAAACGAAATATTTTTAATGCTATGTTTTATCTTGAAATTCATGAGCTCATAAGTATAACTTTATAAACTTCTTGCATTCGTAACGCTTTTTAATTTAAAATAATTCTCGTTATCTCTTTTTTTATTTCATATCAGAGAAAAATTAATTGCCTCTCATGTATATGTGGCAGTAATAAGGGACTATTTCTAAGGCTAACGAATTATATACGTTGAGTACTCCAGCAAAATTATATTCCTATGTCATTAAACTTATTAGAATCGAATCTCCTTTAGTTCTTTTTATTATTTTAATCTTGAAGCAAAATAATACTTGCTTTTCAGAGATGCATTTCTTTCCTTCGTAGGATTTTTTCCTGGGGATTCTTACAAATTGTTAATCAGACATTCATACTTATCTCTGTATGCGATTCTATTTTTATTTTCAAATTATTCCTAAATTTCAATTTTTTTCGCTGTTCACATAAGATTATAAATGTAATTCTGTCCTATGTTAAAAAGGTAAAACTCAGTATTATTCAATTCCTTCTATTAGCTCACACTCTCCCTATATATATCTTCAAATTTTCAAATGTTAATAACATACTTTTATTCATCCACTCAAGTTCAAATACATCTTTTTTTGAACTTGCAGTGGATGACACTTGATATTAATACAGTTTTTTCAAATATTAATTCAATAAAATAAATTTAATTAATTAATTAAAAGTTTTTTTTTAGATTTAAGTTGTATATATCTACCAATAGATGGCGCCAGATAAACTTAAAAAATGAATGAAAATTATTTGTAAAGGACATTCTGTAATACAAGTAAAAAAAAGAAGGAATTGACAAAGAAAGAAAAGAAGGAAAAGAAGGAAAAAAATTTTTATAATACTTGTTTTCTTTTAATTTTCTCCACTATTGAAATTGATTGCTAATGTAATCGATAGTAATCAAATGAAATCGTAATAATAAAGCTTTTAAAACATAAAGAAATATATTTTGTTCTCTTGTTTTTATAAAGCAGTATGAATTTACAAACACTAATAACAAGTTGCATCAGATTCAATAATTTTCAGAACAATGTGGTCGTGTTTTTATTAAAATAATATTTACCGATGCTATTAATTTGTATTTAATTTATACACAAATGAGCTCAAAAAAGAACAACAATAATCTTTCCTATATTCAATAGATATATAAATTTTAATGCAATTTTATGTATTTTCTCATGATTTATTTAACAATTAAGTTCAACTAATTTGATGTACTCTTTCGGAATTATTGATTTGGATCAATTTTAATATTTAAAGCACCCCAATAAAAGCTAGAAATCCGCATATTTATGGCAAGATACCATTTTCTGTGTAATGATATTTTTGATTTGATTCCTCGGCCATTGCAAGTTTAATAATAGCTACGCTATTCGCCATCGCCTATTTATCCATGATTCCATATTAAAAGTACTCTTTTTGGTATATTGTGAGGCATTTCTCATTGAATTAATTGTGAATTCAATATTGGTGAGAGGCAGAATATATTTATGTTCCAAATATGGAACAAGTGAAACAAAGACAGAGATAAATTATGTTATAAAAGAAAAGCACAAAAGTTCTTATTTGATCGTAAATATTTAATCACTTCAATCATCCTATTAGACTCCAGGGATAAAGAAGTTGGAACACTGCAGATTTATAGAGAAATCTCATTTCAAGATAAAAGTGAATCGATTCCGTAATCCCTTCTAGTATATAATTCAAAAATGTTTCTGTTGACCTTTTTCGTTGCTGTTCCGAGAGTTTAAGGGATAAAAACAAGAAATATTCAACCTTTTTTGTGTGATTTTGATTTTAGTACAGAAAGCATGCTAAGAAACCAACTGCGTTTATTTTATATAAAATTAATGATTATGCTCATTTAGATGAAATTGTAACGATAAACAAAGAAATTGTTTTCAATATGTAGAGAGTAGTTAATCGTATATTTTGTAAATGTGGTGATATTTTAAGTTTAGACATTATTTAATGTACTTTTAGAGTATTTTATTTAGACATAGGTTTTTTTAAGATTTATGTATTATCAGATTCAAGTTAATTATTTTTGGGTTAGTTTAATCGTTTACTACTTTTTTTCAATTAGCAACATTTATTTTTAGATGCTTTTAAATATTTACATCATCAGAAAATTTTTTTAATCTTTATTTTTTTAAAAAAAAAAAAGAGCAAATTATAAATCAAAAAGAGATGACTTTTTATATATATTGTTATTTTTGTTTGCAATTAATTGCCTACGTGCTTTTATATTAAATTTGTATTGTATATTAAATCTTAATTTTGTTTTAATTTTTATAAAAACAAATATACATTTTGCAGAAAAATAATTGCCATTCATAAAAAATAATTGCTTGTTTGATTTGGTAGAAAACAATTTGCATCTTGTAGTGTGCAAGTTGTGCAACCCAGATTGCAACTGAATGCAAATGGTCTGAGAGACTTGAGGCCCAGGTTGGAGAATCAGGTTGAGGCCCAGGTTATACACCACACACATAAAATTAGAGATCGGCAATATTTAGCCCATTTATAGACACAGATTCATTGAAAGACTTCACTTCTAAGCCAAAAGTTCGGTACTCGACTACGTGCATGATGCACGAAATATAGCGCTTCTCTGGGTGAGAATTTGTAGTCCAACTAAAACACAGGTTTTTCGTTTAATATACTTCCTCTCCGGTTGAGAACCCCGAAAGAAAGACTGTAGTCCAACTAAATGGTTCTCAGTGGGAGCACATGATTACGCTGTACTTCTTCTGGGGTGATATTCTCGAAGCCTACTGACCATTTCTCCTAGACGCCAACAGGGGGCGCTCTTGCTAATGTATAGGAGGAAGCGCGGGTACAATTTAACATTAACAATATTGACAGATATATTAATTTTTAAGAACTCTTGATAAACAATCAGACGTGTTATAATATATGAATATTATATCTTCTTTATGATTGTGATGTCGAATATTATAAACCTTTTTTACATGATCATAAATTACTGAGAAAAGCATGTTAAAGGTCAAGCATAGTTTATTTGAAATTTATTTTATTACAAATACTTTCAGAGATATTCATTATTTTCTCCTTCCTTACGAGGTAATTGAATTAAATCGATTAAAACATGAAGCTGAATATAATTATTTAAATGTTTCTTATTTCAAAATTTCAACTTGTAAGTTGGAAAACGTATTGATTTGTCTGAAATAGAAATTATGTCTGTTACACAGGAATAAAAATATAAAAAATGCAAGAATAATTGCGTTAAATCACTGTAATGAAGAAAATATTTTTAAAATATCATTATTTGGTGCTATAAGAAAAGTAATAAATCACCAACAAAAAAATTAAACATCATTATATATATTAATTATTTATGTACATTTAATTACAGCACTAAATTATTTTTGTTCGAAAAATACTATCAATACAGTTACTAGGAACCATCACTTTCCATTAACCTCTAATGCGTATCAATATATAGGACGAGTACTTTCTTCTCATCAACTTAATGAATGAGGACCATTCTTTTCTCCCTTAATACCTGACGACACCAATGAATTACGACCTTGCAATCTGTCACAGCTTTTTCTTCCCTTTCGACTTTGATGCATGGTCTTTATTGGGTGGAAGATCTGTTGATGCCACTTTCTGAGCATTGCGTTTACGTGTCATTCAGCCAATTTCTAAACCATGCGGCACATGGCAGATATATGGATTTATTTTTAAATAAAGGTGATGTTATACCAATGGATATTTCCTTGCATGAAGTTAATTAAAGATAGAGACTCAATGAAAAATATTTTATTAAAATGGAAACTAGGGAATACTAAGCGAAAAAAATTACTAAGGGAATAGTATTAAAGGAATAATATACTAAGGTAATATACTAAAGGAATAATATACTAAGGTAATATACTAAAGGAATAATATACTAAGGTAATATACTAAGGTAATATACTAAGGTAATATACTAAAGGAATAATATACTAAAGAAAGATATTAACGGAATAAATACTAAGGGAATATACTAAAGGAATAATATACTAAGGAAAGATATTATAGGAATAAATATTAAGGAATATACCAAAGGAATAGTATACTAAAAAGAAAGATATTAATGGAATAAATATTAAGGGAATATAGTAAAGGAATAGTATACTAAGGAAAGATATTATAGGAATAAATACTAAGGGAATATACCAAAGGAATAGTATACTAAAGAAAGATATTAATGGAAGAAATACTAAGGGGATATACTAAAGGAATACTAAGGGAACATTATTATCAAATACGTTATCAAATACGACACAAATGCGTTGATATACAAGCAAATATTTTATTAAATTTAGTTACTTATGTTACCATTTTTAAGCTTACTAAAAATATATTAGAATATCCCTTTGTTTTCTATAGAAATGTGGGAAAAATTATATTAGTTGCATCAGGAAAATAAAAATATTAAGCAAATCGAAACTAATTTGATTCTTTACCTAACCAAATTCCTGCAAATTCGTTTTTTTTTTTTTTTTTTTTTAATTTGCTTCGTATGAAACTAATATCTTAATTTTACAAATAAAAGGTAATTTAAAAGAATACATATCAATATTGATTATGGACATTTTTAATTTTTTATGATGGTTGAAATTTTATGATGATGATGAATGATTCATTATGTTGTACTTATGATTTAATTAAAATGCTACATTTTTAATCAGTTCAATTTTTGTAACAAAAAAAAAAAAAATAAAAGATTTGTATACATTTAATGTTTATTGTATACAAAGTAAAATATTTCGAATCATTAAAGGAAACTATAATGTTTTAATAAATTAACATCGTAGAAAAATAATGATTGAAATATTCTCACAAATATTTACATGAAGCAGTACTAACTTGAATTCACATTTAAAAAGGTTTTTAGCATAAATATGATATTATTAAGGTTTCATATTTTTTAAAAGCACTAAAATTTCTTTAAGGAAATAAAACTCACGTTTAAACAATAATTTTTTTATTTAAGAACATCAATTTAATTAAATGTGCTAGAAAAGTTTTAACCTTAAGAAAATATTAAACAATTGACTATAATAATAAATAATGGCGTTAAAGCAATATAGATTAAAGGATAAACCACGTTTGTAATATTAATAAGATTGTTTTAATTAATTAATTTCTTTAAACTTCTTTCTTCTTAACTAATTTCTTTAATTCTTTAAAAGAAGACCGAAAGAAGAATCGAATTATCTAATGAGATATTTTGTAATCACCAAATTTAAAACTAATGGCTGACATTGAATTTCTTATTAATATTATAAGCATGATCAGATGTTTAAACAGCTTATATTTATAATAATTATATTCATATTATGAATATAAAATAAGTTGATAATTATCTGAAAATATAGTGCAATTTAAGGTTATTTTGTTTATGATTAAACAGTTACTATTGATATAAATTAAATTAAATTTAATACGCAATGAATACAAATAAAATACTTATAAAAATAAAAAGAATTAATATGCAGCATCGCATCCTTATAAAGTGTAAAATTTTTTTTTACTTATCTTTATATTAAAAATTCATACATGAAATCAATGTTCTATACAAAGGGAAAAAAGTGTAATATCAAAGTGTTGTTTTTACAATTTAAAATATTTTTTTCTTAAATTTAAATTAATATTTATAAACTAGTTGATGTAGTTTACTACAGAAATTTTTTATTTCGAATATTAATATTCAGTTACATAGTGATTTTGAGGTACGACATTCATGTTTATGTAATACTTCAGCACCCAATGTTCCTCGATTAGCTCAAATTTCTTTTTTAACATCGTGAGAAATTTAAAGAATCTCAATTATTACAACAAGTATCCTGGATACTATATGATGACACAGTTCTTGTGAGAAGACAGAAATTCAACTAACTAATATTTATTTACATAATGACATTTAAGACGATCACAATAGGTGTGTAATATATTCCACAACTATTAACTACTTGCCGAGATACATTTCGGGCAAAACCCCATTACCTCTCAACAAGCTCAGAGCGACAACAGCCAAACCACACCATGCCTGCAGGAAGCCAAAGTTCAGACTGAAAACAAAAACTCTCATGTGATGGAGAAATCACGTGAGCTATAGGGTACTGATGTTTCTCTGCTTTGCGGCAAAAGAGGTATTTAGGAAGATTTGACCCAGGGGTTCTCCTCAAAGGGAAATACCACGTTAGAACACATTATTCAAATGTATGCATAAAAAGCAAGATATTAAAGTATTTTACAAAAAAAAAAACTTTGTCTGTTTGTTTGAAACTATCTTAATATTATATGTCTCTAAGTTTCATTTTATTTGTATAAGGATGTTTCATTTAATTTTTGCTTCAGAAATCTTAAAAGTGTTCCTAAATCATTTGATTTTTAAGGCTTGTTTCTTATGAAACAATCACGCAGACGTGTAGCTGCAAAAAAATTGTATCAAAATTTAGACTTTCTGATCTTGTAAATTTAAATACATACAGTCATTTATCAAAAGTTTATATACACTTCAAAAGTAAGTAATACATTATTAATAAAATTAAATAATTCACTATTAGTTACTGGACGAAAATGTTCGTTCATTAATATGAAGGAAAACTTTAATTAAAATAAAGCTAAGTTGTTTTGTGAACAAGTAATATACAAATTAGTTTTTTTGAAGTCAATTTATTTATTTTCCTACGTTTTTCACTATATTGCAAAAATCTTTTATAAATAAATTGAAAATTTTCCTCTTACTTCTAACGCCATCTATCATTAGATATATGCAACTTAAATCTAAAAAATTAATTAATTAAATTTAATTAATGATTTAATATTTGAAAAAACTGTATTAACATCAAGTGGCACTACAAGTTCAAAAAAAAAATGAATAAAAAGTCTTTTATTAATGATTGAAAATTTGAACAAGATATATATAGGGAAAGTGTGACTCAACAGAAGGAATTGAAAAAGGAAAATAAGAAAATTTATGAAAATAAGGAAGTATATGTATATGATTTTTCGATACAAATTCTTTTAAAAATTATATTTATACGATTTAAAAGAATAATTTGTGAGTGCAACTTTAATCTTATAAGCAATAAATTAATGAGTTAGGAAAACCAGCACCTCTTTCTAAGTTAGCGACATTTATCCAATTCACTGCGATAGACTTTTAGGAAATGGATTACCAGAATAGTGAGGATTGCCCAATCTTTAATGATGTTAACTAAAACTTTTAATGATTTCTAAAAAAATTGTTTATATATAAATAGATTTTAAGTAATTGTTTTTACAAAACAAACTTCACTTATTAGGGTTTTGAGAACTTAATTTGTAATTGTGATTTTAGTTGATAATTATGTGAATAAATTACAATAGTACATCGTTTCTAAACATATAATTGCTTAATAGTATTAATTTGCATTTTTTTTACTTAAATGGAATATATAGTATTTAATATTCATTTATTTACTTTTCATTATAGTATTTACTTATACAATAACAAGAAATAATATTTTTTCAATGTCTTTAAATAAAGTAACACAGTATACCAAACATTTCCATTCATTTATATATATAAATGAATGCTAAATTTTCCATTTTTATTAAAATTTACAATGTTTCAATTTGATACAATATTCGGCGCTAAATTAAATGTACAATGGAAAATTTGCATAAATATTTATGCCACAATCAAGGCGAAGTCTACAATATAGCCTTTTTGAACACTTAGTCATTTGAGAAATAGATAAACAAATGGAAAATTGTCACATATATTCAATTAAATAAAAGAACATTTTGAATAACTGTAGCAGTGTTGTATAGCGAGACAAAGGCAGGTTGGCAAGATGCTTAAAGTACTTTTGTAAGCCAAATCTTTGTAATAAAAGCCAATTTTTTTTGATTATTATTTAAACGATCTAATCGGTTAGGAAATACAAAGATGTTTAAAGAAAGAATACCCTGAGGCAGGCAGTTATCTGTAACGAATTACAAGATAATATCAGGTGGGCTGAAACGTCCATAGGCTGACACATAGATAGCGCTACTAGTATTAAATCCATATAATTTTTAGTTAGCCCTAACCTTCAAAAGACACGTGTATAAATTTGACAGCTGTTAGACTATTAGTATGGGAGTTATAGCATTTTTAGTGAAGCAACTTTTGTTAATTTGAAAAATGGATAAAAAAGGAATTTCGTGTGTTAATAAAGCATTGCTTTTTGGCGAAAAAAATACTATTGAAGCCAAGGCTTGGCTTGATAAATATTATTTGACTTTGCACCAAGAAAATAAACCGTAGAGAAGTGGTTTGCTAAATTTAAACGACACGAAATGAGCACCGAGGGCGATGCACGCAGTGGACGCCCCAAACACGCTGTTACCGAAGAAAACATCAAATAAGTCCACGAAATAATTTCTGATAACCGTAAAGTGAAGGTGATTGAGATAGCTGAGACCCTAAAGATGCCAAAGGAACGTGTTGGACATATTGTGAATGAATATTAGAATATGCGAAAGCTCTGTTCAAAGTGGGTGCAGCGCGAGCTCCCAATCGACACAAAAACAACAACGAATTGATGATTCTAAGCAGTGTTTGCAGCTGTTCAATCGTAATAAACCCGAATTTTTGCATTGATATGTGACAATGGATGAAACATGGCTCCATCCTTTCACACCGGAGTCCAATCGACAGTCAGCCGAGTTTACTGCACGTGATGAACACTAAAATGCTAGAACTCGCGTACTAATAGTGCAACAGCTGTCAAATTTATACACGTGTCTTTTGAAGGTTAGGCTAACTAAAAATTATATGGATTTAATACTTGGAGCGCCATCTATGTGTCAGCCTACGAACGTTTCAGCCCACTGTTATAGACAACTAATTTCATCGTATTCTTTAAACAATAGTACTAGTATAAGAAAATCCAAGTTCATTTAGGTTCAATAATTCTCGATGAATTAGGTTGAAAATGATCACGTGTTGCACAATAAGGAACACATATAATATCTTTTATGTTATAAGTAGCTGGTATTTGCTGATGTTCTCATTAGCTGTAACTAACTAACAACATCCATGTTTTTCTTGATGCTTTCTCGACAACAACTGTCAGGTGCCATTAGGAAATTCCATGTTCTTGATTTGTTCATGCAAAGCATTTTATATAAAATTAATGTATTGCGAAGTAACGAACGTTGCAATATGAGATTGCAAGCCTAATTGAGTTTGATTAGGTGATAGATGGACAGAGAATGCAACTATTCTATGTATGCAGAAGTTTTGTAGATTGAAGATAGTAGAGAATGTAAGACATTAACGGAAGTTGGTTGCATTAAAGAACATTAATGGAGAATTTAAGACACAACGATGGATTACACACCTTAACATTTTATCATAAAAAACAAGAAATATAAAAAAAAAAAAAAAATTAAAGTCAATTCCTTCTTTTTTTTTTCTTACTATATTGCAGGAAGTCCTTTATAAATAATTTTCATTAATTTTTTAAGTTTATCTGGCGCCATCTATTGGTAGATACATCCAACTTAAATCTAAAAAATTTAAAATTAATTAATTAAATTAAATTAATGAATTAATATTTGATAAAACTGTATTAACATCAAGTGTCATCCACTACAAGTTCAAAAAATGTATTTGAACTTGAATGGATGAATAAAAAGTGTTTTATCGACGATTCAAAATTTGAACAAGATATATATAGGAGAGTGTGAGCTAATAGAAGGAATTGAAAAAGGAAAAAAATTCAGTTTCCAGTTGCATTTTTACAAACATAAATACAATATATTTTGTAATAATTCAAGTTTTCAACTCCTAAGTTTTTATTAATGTACATAAGTGGTATGTAATTAATAAATACAACAAAAAAAATTGGGGAGAAAAAGTAGCAAGAGTCACAACAAAATAAATCGAAATCCCTCAAATCTGTTTCGACATATCCCATAACTATTTTTAATTTCTTATTAATCTTTTTATTATAGTGTTTTAAAAATTTCAAATTTAAAGGTATATATTATTATTGCTGAATTTAAATATTGAAATGTGACATAAGAATGTTACCGTTATCAGAACAGAAAAAGAATTAAACAGAAATCAAATATTTTAAAACAAATTCTTAAAAATTATAAATGACTTTTCATTTTATAATTACTTTGAATTGATTTGAGCAAACTTTAAAAGCAACAAAAACGATTATGTTTTTTATACAGAGATTAATTGTTCGTGTTGTTAAAAATTTAAATATTAAAATAAGAAGTTCGTAAATACCACTTAGTATATATGAACAACCTCAGTCATAAATAATGTAAATGCACGTTTTAATGAAGGTAATATCCATTATCAAAACTGTTCCAGTCAAAAATATTTGACATTGTTAAGGTCAGAAACTCGTGAAGAGTTTGCAAACTTTAGTGAGATGCACATTTTATCTTTCGAGGTGTATTTTTTCAAAGTACTATTAAGTAGAAAGGCTATTTATATTCGAAAAACGTTTCTTTTTTAAGATTTATTTCATGAAAGAGTGTGATGGTAAAATAGTTTTGAATGTCATATTTTTCTACTCAGTATATAATGCCTAAAAATATAATTTGATTATTAAGTATTTACAGTAAAAAATATAATATTTATAAAAAATTCATTATATCATTGTAACATAAGTATTCAGTTTTCGTTCATTTGTTTCGTTCATATCCAATGTGATAAAAGTTTATTTTATTCCGAGAGTCTAATTTATTCCGTCTCATTTTTGTTCGGTTTTAAACATATGCATTTTAACTATAAGAATTTGTTTAGGTAAAAATCATTTTATATATTTCACATGTATTACATAAGAATGTATTTAAGAGATTATTGCTAAAAGAGATTTACATTTATACGGGGTTACTTTAAAATACATAATTGGTATTTCTTTTCATTAAATGAACGTAAAAATATTTTTTAACCTATGTTAATATGTTTTACAGTAAGTTTAAGTCAAAATATTATATTAAATGTATTTAAATAAAAGAGTAAGCAAATATATATTTTTAAAGAAAGTTAATATGCATCGCTTATTTAAACCGACTTATTTATTTTATTCTCAGTTTGTGGATTTACATAGCTTTGCCTACTAATAAAAACCTTTAGCAATCTTTAAATTATATGAAAAACTAAATGTCGACAGTGAAATTAGTTTGACGTAGTGATTTAACATCTAATTTTATTAAAATTTGATATAGTTCTATAAATATATACATTAACATATTATTAATGGAATGACAATTTCTTACATTTTCGTATTCGATAACAAAATTTTTAATAATTTATATATTTGAAATCTAATTTAATTTCCGCAAGACGTTATATTATAAGGAAAGAATCTGTATTTATGTATTTTTATGAAATTAGATGTTTGAATTTTTTTCTGCACTATATTCACTGTAGTTTTTCATTTTATTTTAATAGATTTTTGTAAATATTTTGCAATTTTCCCATTTTCATAAAATTTTCCTATGTTCAATAAGTTAAATGCTATGCCTTCAAATTTTTATTATTTTAATTCAATAAATGTTTAGGGAATATAATAATCATTGCTAAATATTAAAAATTACATGTTATAAAAAAAACTAATGTGATTTATTTTTCTCCTTGTTAAAGATTTGTTAAATGCACGTTTTGGTTACTTTTAAAAAGATGAGGCCTAATTTCTAGTTCCAGTTAACACATGACATTCGTGAAAATCTCTTTTTGTTATTTTTTTAAAAACGCAAGAATTAACGAAGGTGCTATTTGAAGGTCAAATTTTAAATATGATTCGAACAGAAGTAAAATTACACCATTGTGACTCAAAATATACTCATTTTTCCCGCAGCACGAAGGACTTGACAGATTCAATTGAAACATTATATTTGCTAAGATATACTTTCAATTGGTTCTTTGATATAAGTAAGTGATTATACAAGTAATATAAAAAATAAATTTTAAAGTCAATTCCTACTTTTTTTTTCACATTATTGCAGAAAAAGAGTCCTTTATAAATACTTTCATTCATTTTTTAAGTTTATCTGGCGCCATCTATTGGTAGATATATGCAACTTAAATCTAAAAAAACTAAAATTAATTAATTAATTAAATTTAATTTCAGAATTAATATTTAAAAAAAACTGCATATCAAATATCGTCATCCACTACAAGTTCAAAAAATGTATTTGAACTTAAATGGATGAATAAAAAGTATTTTATTAAAAAGATTGAAAATTTGATTAAGATATATATATAGGGAGAGTGTGAGCTAATAGAAGGAATTGAAAAAAAAGGAAACAAACGATGCTTTTAACTCTGCAAGAAAACTTCAAAAAAATACAGGACTTATTACTCCTTTTGCCCACTTGTTGGTTAAGCTTTTAAATTACGATAAAATACGGTCAAATATTGAATACAGGGTTTTATGAAGTACTGCAATGACATTCAATTCACAATTGCTATTTGAGTGCTTCAAGTTAGACCAAATACCTGCCCTGCCAAACTTATAAATCCAGTCGTATCTCATGAGAGTACAAGGCTATAACTATCATCAGTGACGTCATCAGAGGAAGGGTTGAATTTTAGAGCATTCAATGTCTCTGGAAAAATAAAATTCTGTATAATTTGAAGATTGTAACTTAATTTTCTATTAGTTATGCATATATTTAATTTTTTACTTAAACTTTTTAAATTAGATCATTTTAAAGAATATGTTGTTGTAGTTGAGAATTTTTTAAATCTTGAGAAGAACTGGCGCAGTATTGCAGATATCACTTAATCAATTTGCATTATTATATTTTTAGAAAAAGCAATGTTGTCCAATTTAAATAATAGAAAAAGATGAATATATTCCTTTTGATGACATTCCAAAATTTTGTCGTAGTTGCATAGTACATATTCTTACTTAATTTTTTTGTGGTTTTAAAAATCTGTTTCTTCGTCATTTTTAATTTTATCTTGTTTACAGTAATCCTGCATAGCTTTTGATAAAGCTTGAATTATTTCAATGCCTTTTTTTTTTTTTCATCTGAACTACTGCAATGAGAATATTTTAACTTAAATATTCTGATATCCGAAAACACTTCAGAACAACATTATTTTTTAAACAATATACATTTAAAGGAGGTACAAGAATTTCCAGAGGTTTCATCTTATACATAATGTTTTTTAATGATACCACTCTTCACAAAGTGTTGAAATATAAATAGATAAATCAATAATACTGTAACGAATATTTCCATAATATTATTGTACTGGGTGAAAGGATAAAAATAATTTCGTCATAAAATTGAATTAAAAATTTTTGCTATTTTTAAAGTGGATGAAATATGTCCTTGTATTGCAATAATCCATTTAAAGTGCATACATTTTAAGAAAAAAAATGTTGTGCAATTTAAGTTAACTTAAATAATGAAAAAGGTAATCCATTTCTTCTTTTGGTTTACATCTCAGGGAAATTTGAAAAACTGTTACCTTTTTTTTTTTTTGTAATGTCTATGGAATTTAAGAATACAACAATTATAAGGAATGGTACTATGTGAATCAAAAATGACAAAAAAAAATCCCGAATTATAATCAAAGAGAGTGAAATAACACAGACATAAGCGGTCTTAGAAAGAAATGGTGAATGGAAGCGGACAAAAAATCGAATTGAGTTCGAACAGTGCACCAACTAGTATGGATATCAGAGGTAAAATGACAAAATGCTAAAGCACTATTCTCTAGGTCAGGGGTCTCCAAACTTTCCAGCCTTAGGGCCATACTGTTTAATACCAAAGGGCCAAAACCGATTTTTCTGCCATTATCTATAATTTCTAGAGTCGCCGAGTACGCGCTGACGCTTGAAATTAACGAGCATACGCTGGCTAAATATGCAAGTAAATAAAACCGAGTTATTATCATTCTGTGTTTTTTTTTTTTATCCAACTTATTACATCAACAATAGTATGCTGCCGCGGGCCTTAGTTTGAGATCCCTACTCTAGGTGGTTATAATGCAGATAATTTTACAAATTTTCAATTAGGACATATCTACTGATCAGGCGGACCTTGGAATTATGTCAATATTGAGGAGGCATTTTTATATCGCTCTTTCTCCCGTGTGGTATCATGGTTGAAGGAAAAAAGTTGCAGCAACTTCTTTTGTGATGTGATAGGTGTGAAGGTGACTGTTCTTAAGAGGTAGGTTTGTCAGACCTACACCCAATGCCGTACAGTAATATTAGACCCAGACCTACTATTTGCACCTTAGAAAAGCTATTAATTTGAATTTTTAAACCTTTGGTAAGAGCTAAATGAATTTACTTTTAACGACAGCCAAAAGTTTCCCCAATTATGTTTCATTAGTAGTTAAGTTTGAAAGTTAAAATGTAATAAAAAGTGGAGATTAAAAACCACATATCGGCTACATTATTAAAAGTTTAAATAAAACATGTTTTTTGTAAATTATGAATTAAATAATTTTTAAAAATCTACTTCGATTCAGAATGATTTCGTTTCCACATCACCCAGGAGGTAGAAATCTTCGATGCGTTTTTTAGAGAGAGGTGTCGCCAGGAGCCCTAATCCTCTTTGGCTGCCATTTATATTGAGGTGATTTGTTTAGATGAACATGGGCTATTTTTTTTTTATCTGCTTGGTGTTGGAATATCAAATAATACAGTTACTTTGATGATTTTTATCTATTTGTAATTGTAGTTGGGTTTTCTTGATATATAGTTACAGTTTTTTCATAAAATGCTCTTTAAAAATATTATTTTTAAGAAGCTTAGCTTAGCTTTTACAGCATCCCACGAGTTTAAATGGACTCGAACGGCATCTGCTATAACTCCAGTTATTAGAGTGGTAAGAATTGGTTGCCAACGAACACAAATCATAAAAAATGTGCAAATATACTATGAGCACAATACATCCGTATCCAAGTAGTTCGATCTCAAAGGGATCTTTCTGGTCCCAATCATAGTCATTCCAATCATACCCATAATCCTTCAACTTTTGCCAATAAATCCCATCAACAAAATCATGCCAATGATATCAATATCCATCGCATACCAACTCATAAGAAACATCGTTGACAGTATACCGAAACTCACTTTCCCCAACAACACCTTTCCTTCCTCAAAATTCATCTCAATCCGTTTGAAATATCCAACACAAATCAATAAACCCTTTTCCTCTTTAGAAGAAACAATATCACACAAGTTCTCCGCTTTTTTGCAGAAAATGTCAATATATATAAATCGCAATGAAAATAATCACTGTTCGCTCAAATGGCCACGAACAAAATATGAATAACAACAGAAAGCGCTTAAAAACAATGAGATACCTTAACAATGTCTTTCGTTTTCTGTTTTTTTAACTTTTTATTAAACAAAAAATCTACTCTATTGTTACGGCATTGTTACAATTGGCATTGTTGCAATTTATTAATATTTCTGTTTCTGAGAAATAATATATATATTTAATGTAAAATAATTAATACAGAATATTGAGAAAATATATGTCAGAAAAAGAAATATCAAAATTCTACCATTAAAATGGATATACTTTGACATTAATCACATCCCTCAAAACACTATTGAACATATTTTAAGACAATCTTTTGGTAGTTCTTCATTTATAAGGGTGAGTTTTCTGATGTGTTTTCTGTATAAGCTCTCATTCAGAAGTCCCGCCGAACAGCGTCGTAGATATCTTGGCATATGAATATAGTCAGCTTAAGGTTGTTTGCATCGCCAAATATTTTCACCAGCAAGATCCATAATCATTCTGCAAGGTGTTTAAAATTTTGAAGCATATTTACATGAAAGAGATGCATGTTACCGAATTTCCGTACATATTTCATTCATATAAGTAATAATCGTAGACAATAATTTTAATATAAAAAAGTA
Source organism: Caerostris extrusa (assembly GCA_021605095.1). NCBI lineage: Eukaryota > Metazoa > Arthropoda > Arachnida > Araneae > Araneidae > Caerostris > Caerostris extrusa. Next base: position 24,758 of record BPLR01010806.1, read on the forward strand.
TCAAAATTTCATATTCAAAACAATATCAAATTAAAAATATTTAGAAAATATATCACGTACAAAAACGAGCTGGTATAAGTAAAGAAATATATGTTGCCATTTAAAGCAATCAATGTTATTACCATTATGCTTTTATTTTTCTGTATAAATCTACAATCAGTTTATAAAACATTTAACTATTTGTATATTTAAAAAAACTCGTGATTATATTTTATATTAATATAAACTATTTCTCGAAAAGCAAATATTGTATTTTATTTTTGCAAAGCAATATCATGCTTCAACAATATCCCGGAGCTATTTACAGTGTCCATAAAAGTCTCTTTGTAAAGGGAGGAATTAGGTTAATTATGATGGGCTAAAATTATGTAATCATTATTTACTGTCTTTTTAATTACATATGGATAAACATTAAAAGTTTATGACAAAAATAAAAAATAAGTGTAACAATCAACACCACAAGAACAATCCTAGGTTACTACTGAGGAAGTTCAGTATGTATGAAAAGATTCTGCTGATGCCCTGCCGTAGATGTTGTGAGATATACGAAATGAATCTGATTAACAATCTCTTGCTCTAGCTTCACCGACGTCGCGGCAAGGACCTAGAAAGGAAAAAAAAGCATTGCAACTCCTCTAGTAGCAGTTTTATCATTTCTGAACATTGTAATTATACAATTTGCCTTGCCAACATATTATTGAATTCCAGAAATTCTAACAACTACTTTCACACCTAAATTTAATTATTTCACTTATTGTTATTTTACTAATATAATTCCCATTATAAAGTCTTTACATTTAAAGAAAAATGACGTAAAAAAACATTAGCCGAAATCTTTGATAATTATAACTTAAAACATTCAAGGCTTAAATTCTAAAAATTATTTCGTGATTCCAAAAAGACAATTTTATTTTCTCTCTAAATCTTTAATCTCCAGAGTTTCATTAAGCACTTTCATAAAAGGGGGGCGAACACCGGAGCACTCCCTCTAGTTCTAAAAATACACATCCGACTTTAAGAACTCCGTTTCTGGGCCATTTATCAGGGAGGTGGGTGTTTGTTTTGGAAATGTTTCTTCTTGTGTTTCCTTGGCCAAATATTTGAGTTCTTGAATGATTAAGAGCGCTTATTCAGAAAGTGTAATAACTTGGAAGGAAACTGGTTGTTTTAAAGAGAAAGTTCCTTGCACTTAAGTATTCAACTCTCATAAAAATTTTAGTTTTAAAAAAATTATGTTTTTTTTATTTTAAAGAAAATGGGTACAAAGTTCTGTATTTAATGTTTATTTTGAAAATTAGTCATGATAGTTAAATAAAACAAGCTGGGATAATTTGGAATGCTAATTTCAGTTGAAGTAATTTAGAAACTTAATTATTCCAGAAGAAGCAATTGATTTGAATGTAGATCGGCTGAATTTCAAAATTTTTAATTTGAGCCTAGTGTAATAAACCTATAACTGGTAAAGACTTGCTTGATATAATTTGAAACTCTACAGTATTTGACAAGTGTATTGTTATTATTATTTCAAAAGGCTTTTAAAAACTTTATCAAAAAAATCTATCAAGGAAAAAAGTGTTTTCGATGGATTGTTATAACTCTCTCCTTCATGAATTTTTAGTATGAAGTAATTAAGAATATTAGAACAAATTTTGTTATTCTTATCTATAGTATTAGTTATATGACTTTTTATATATGATTTTTTTATATAATTTGAGAAAAATTTAAATTTACCACCTCGGTATTTGCTAAAAACTGAAAAATAAAAAAAAAATGTTGAAAAATTTGAATCAACATTTTGATACAAATTGGAAAATTTGAGTGAGAAATCAATATCTATATTCGCTCTGGAAACATTTTAAAGAAACAGAATAATAATTTCTAACTTAGAAATGCTTTGTGTGGTATAAATAATTTGTTTGTTGATTTTGGATTGTGTTCTAAGCTATTGGATGCCGTTTATTTGATATGGTTTTTATAAAAACAAAGTTCCATCCTATCATATGCATCTTTGATAGAAGCGATAAGTTTTCGAACGTTGTACAAAAAGTAAAAATGAATTATGTAAAAACAATTTGCAACATTTTGGATGATATTCGTTCTTGGAGCTATAAACAAAGAAAATGTTTTTTATTGTTCTGGAAACATTTTGAGGAAACTGAGATATGTAACAACACTGAGAAATTTTTAATACTGACAATAATTTGATTTGTTGATTAAGGTAACAATGTTAAAATATGTTAAAAGATTTATATTTTATACATTCATAAAAACAAAATGATATAATAACAAAATCATATGGATTTTCACTACGTCAAGCTACTTATATAATATATACATATACGTTGTGGTTATTAGAAAAGTTAAAAGCAAGGATATGCAAGTGAAATATAAAAAAAAGGTTAGTTATTTTTTTACCAAATGCAAAATGTTCGTTCTTGGAGAGTATTGTGTCACCAACTGACTTAAAGTCACCAAGTGTTTACTCGGGTTTCTTGTATTGTTTGCAAACTGAGAAGTAGCACAACCCGTTATTTTTTTGCGGACTTTGACAAAAAAATTGAGTATATAACCCTAAGAACCCCTGTTCGGCTATATTTTAAAAGATGTATATTTTATTTACCTCCATTGTAAATGAATTATTCATTTTTGAAAGATAAAAATTTATAAAAATTTTATTAATTATAAAATTTTTAGATAGTGAAAATAAAGTTCAGAATATATACTCTCCAAAAAGTCAAATGGCCACCTAATTTCTGTCAACTTGTTAATAAAATCTGTCTTTTACAATCTTTTGTAAATAATAATACAAGTTAATTATTTTCTCCAATCCTTTTTCCTCTCTTTTATTTCGATTTCGTTTTCTTATATGTTCTTTTTAAATGTATCAGTTTTGTGATGTTTAATTTTTTTTTTTTTTTTTATTTATTAGTTTGTCACATTATTTTTGTAAGCCCCGTGTGATATTTTGAAATACACGAAAACTCCTTGTAAATTTCATAACAAAAAAGTAAACTCTAAAAATATTATTTTTTTCATTAAGTTGAAATGAAAATTTTGGTTTCAAACTAATTGTTCAAAAGTTAGCTTTTGTAAGTGGTGAAATAATTTGAAAATCTGTTGGTAAACGGATCAGATGGCCCTATTTTAAAGGCATTTTTTTTTTTAGTAATTTTAGTTCCTTCGACGATAAGGCAAATTTTCAGCTTGACACTGTTGGGGAACATATCAACATTTTCATCAAATTTTTTTTTTTTTTTAATTTTAATTTAAAAATCTTGATAACTTAAAAAATAGTAAAAGTCTTAATGGTCGATTGTTCTCCCTCGGGTTGTTACGAATCTTTTTGGTATGCTTTTGCGATCTGGTTACAGAAGAGACGTGGTATAGAAATGTTTCAGACTTTAAATAGTGAAGATTATTAGCAAGAATTTATTTCAAGAAGTACTATGAACCTTATTTAAAGTCACGACGGCGATTTGCCAGATTGAAGTATTTGTGAGATGAGAGAAGTTTCATAAGATTTAAGCCTATTGATTAGATAGAAAAAGGTAATATATATATAATATTATTATTATTAATTTATTAAAAAAGACGGAATTTTTTGGTTTAATATTTAAAAAAAACATTGATCATATATAATTTTTATATATTATTATATTTTAAAAAGATATTACAAAAAATGAACAATAGGCCGATTAGGGAAATTGTAATCAATGCCAACGCATTCACAGTGAATAATATTCAAAAAAGGGTCTTCTGCGATTTTGAAATCTAATGTCGTAAACAGTTGCTTTCATTCAAAACAAGAATTAATAATATTTGGAAAAGGAGTTATAAAATTTTTTTGCAATTTTATAAGCAAATTCTGTGAAAAGGAGGTTGTTCAAGGTCATAAAAGTTTTTAGTTGAATACCGGAATGTTAAAATGATTTGAATTATTATTGGATATGGCTTCATCAATGCCCATGCATTAAAAAAAAAAATGTCTATAATTTCTTATTTATTTTTTTTGCAGCTGGCAAACATAGACAGTTGTCTTTGATGCCTTAAGGCAGAAAGCGATGCACCGACGGGTTAGCACTACCCAGGGAATGCGTGTAACTTGAAGATAAGCTGCAGACACAGTAACAATACCCAACGCTCTACGTTCCTATTAGACCGGGACATACGGTTTAAAGTTGATTCGAACCACTACAAACATCCATGATACCGCCGGGACTCGGGCCCAAAACCTGTGGCACCGAGGGGGCCAGAGCGCTGGCCACTCAGACCCATGAAATTGAATATCATATCAATCAAATTTTCCTTGTAGAAAATTTTTTTGAACGAAGTTTTTGAACGAATAATAGTTACTATAATAGTTTTTTATTCTACTTTTAATAAAACGTGAAATATTAAAATGTGGATCCGTGTAATTCTAAATTAAAAGAGAATTGTCATTTTAAAATATTACAAAATCCCTCATTGCTGAGTTGAATCCTTTAAGTTTTTATTGAACTGATTTAAAAAATTTTTATTAAATATTTATTAAAAAATTTTCATTTTGCTGAGATGCATTAATTATAATTGGATTAAAACATTTATAAAAATAACTGAAGGAAGAAAGGTGTGGAAAATTTTATTTTATTACAAAAAAAAAAGAAAGTATTTAGCCAAACCGTTAGAAAAATTATGAATGCAAAAAAAAAAAAAATTAAAAATTGTGATTGGGTTTCCGATTTAGAGAAATGAAATACAAAGCAATGGAAAAATAAATTTTGAAATAAAATAATGCATTAAAAGAATTTTAAAAGATTAAATATTCATACCATTTTATTAAGCATGAAGAATTTTTCCTTATTTCGAATAATTTGATGCACTCTACTATTTAAATTCATTTTCTTTTTATCACTTACTTATAAATAAAACAAAGTGATATATAATGTAAAGAATTGGCTTAAGGGATTACTTTACGTGATTGTTTGGTTTGAGAAATTTTTTTTGTTTCTTTAAATAATATTATTCTTTTCTCGGGTAATTTTTTAAATACATTTCAGTGATTTATTACAGTAACATCTTTATTTATATTTACATTATAAAAAAATTAAAGCTGTAAATAAATTATAAATCAATCTGCTAAGTTAGAACTTATTTTTGCTGGCTTTGCAGTTGTTGTTTTTATTTTGAACTCCATAAACCATTCTTTAATAACCTTATCAAAAGAGCGTGATGATATAACAATGATAAAAAATTTTGATAAAAAGAATAAAAGGCTTCAGGAAATACGAGTGACTTAAAAACTGTTAGTAAAGTTGGTTTTATATTGGTATTATAGATGTTTGGCAAAATAGATGTCTTTTTAACATAAAATATTTTTACTTTCTGTGGTATGAAATTTCTTTTTCACCTTGAGTCTAAAGCTATTTGTATATATTTTTGCATTGATAATAAAATTCTCAGTTTCATAAATTATTGCTGGTTTTTTAAGGTTTCATTTTAATAAACTAGCAAATTTTTAATTACTTACTATTTAAATCATTTAAATATTTTTAATACAGAAAATACTATTGAGAAATGTACTCTCAATAAAAAGAGAATAGACACATTGGAGACATTTGGTGTTTTGGAGCGATTTTTATTTGGTAACGTTTTGGAGTTCTGCAGAGGAAAATTGAAAAGTGTGAGAAAAGGAAAAGTAAAGAACTATTTAGTTGCTGAGTGGAAAAAAAAAAAGTTACTGATTGTCAATCAACAAATAAAAAATGAAGTTGAATAACCATAAAATAGATTTCTCGAAAAGATATTGTAATCTCTTTTCCCGCTAAACTTTAGTTACGCATTCCAACAAAAGTAGGAACAGATTTATTTCCGCTCAGAACCGGTAAGAAATAAAACCGACTTATGAACATTCAGCTGTGAAACTGGCTCTTGTGGCGAAATTCGAATTACTTGTTACATAACCATGAGATTATTGATCCATGTAGGACACCCAACTTTTTGAATTATATATATAAATGTGTGTGTGTGTGTGTTCGTTCGTTCTAAACGGAATCATTTCAGAAGAACTTTCGTCAAATTTTTACCTAGAAAGGTTCTAGTTCTATTCAGAGCTGGAAAGAACCTGCTATATGCAAGTTGGATATTATTTAATGTCGTTCTTGCAAATTTAAAATTTGATTCTCGTTTTTTCAACTGACTGTGTTTGAATTATATTGTCTTTTCTGAGTACCAATTTTTACCATACGGAATATTTAAGCGTATTTCCTTCTATAATTTTTAAAGTTTAATTGAAATATTGTAGTTTTCTTAAGGAATTTGCTATTAAAAATGATACGTTTAATTACTTAAAAGCCAAAAGCATTATGCATTGACTATTAATAGCAACTTTCCTTTAAGAAAATCCAAAGATTAAAATTAATTACCCGAGAATTATTTTTCTTACTTGTATACTCCAGAAAACATACATAAAGAACAGTTCTCACTGTCCAGTGAAATAACATTTCTTCTTAATTTCACCATTCTGTAAGACTGAGTGCAGGAATCGTATTTCATGGTTCCCATAAACATGTCTTTTTAGAATCCAGAAACAACCTCATTTATTCCATTCGTAAGCCTGGGTAACTTTATTTCCAAATCCCATGTACTTATCCAGAATCATAAAACAGAAATGTTAACGTATTTCTGGGAAAGTTACAATATTCATCAACATTATTTCGCACGAACTAGTACACACGGAAAGAACCCATGTGTATGTAGTATATTCCTGTTTTCCTGAAATAATACATTTTAGAAGTAAATTGCGCTGTTTAGAAAATTAACATTACGCAATATTGGGTTTTAGATTGTATTATTTACAACTAAAATGTTTTAAGTATGATTTATTAATTTTTGTAACAATAATTGTTATTGCATATAGCAAATTAATATAAGTAGCATTCTAAAATTTCTTGATCTAGGTAACGTTTCTTTTGGTTTGAAACAAATGAGATAAGCTAATTTTTTTACAGATAAGTTATAGTATAATTATCGTTATTTATATTCGTAGTTTTTCAAATTATTTTTTAAATTTAATTGTTAAATCATAAAGAACTGCAAAATTAAGGAGGAAGGACATAGACACTATTTACAAATTTAGCTATTATGCTATATATAATAAATATTTCACTGATGCATTAATGGCTATTGGCATCTATTTGGCTATTTAAAAATATTGAAAAACATATTCATTTAGTTTTCAAATAAAAAAGAGGTTAAAAATCAAAATTTATAATCATTGTACTGGATTCTGTTATAACGTAAAATTTAGGTAGGGAAAGTAGAAAAAAAGTGACAAAATTAACTAAGATTACTACCCGAAATATGCTGTAACACCTATTTTCAAATAATCACCAATTTATACAAACAATCTTTTTATTACATTCCATCAAAATAATGTTATCAGTCCTACCTTTAAATTGTCTGCCCTATATTTTGAAAAATTAAATAAGATTTGAGGCCAAATTCCTTTAAATGCATCCCCTGAAGTGTCTATAAAGGATTTTTTTGTGCATTTGGACTTTTAAAATAAGCTCTTCATAAGCGGCATAAGACATTGCATGGACTCTGGAAGATTCCGGCGAAGGTATAGAACAAAATCAATTTTGATATTCTTAAAAGAAGCACTTTTATCTTGCAAATAAAGATGAAATATGAGTGATCAGCAAGACTCCACCAGACTAAATCCGACAAATGAGGCAAGATGCTGAACATCCAAAACGCCATCGAGTCTCTTCGTTTTTTTAAACAACTACAATAAAGCAGCAGCTGATGGAACCTCATCCCTAACGCTTACCAGAGCCGCATGTTGCCACTCAGTCACGAGTCTATATATATATTGTTATTGTAGATACTGTTTCAAACAACTGAGAAACTCGATGGCGTTTGGGGGTTTTAGCAACTTTCCTCGTTTGTCTGACTACCTGGTATTATTTTTTCCGAGTTTTCTCCCATACGATACGCAAATGTGGAGTAATTTCCCTAAAAATCCTTCCAGAAGGCACTGCCCTCCTTCTTCAATCACACAGAGCCTTCTAGCTACCTTCATCGCAACAAAAGCAAGCCATCTTTCCTTCCTTCCATGGGACCCACGGATTCTTGGACTTGGTCTAAATGTTGCTGTTTACCAAGTGGGCTAAAAAAATATATATTTCAGTCTAAAACTCTTTATGTTAATACTTAATTAAAGGAATAGAAATTAGCAGATTTATCTCATATTGGGTCTTTTTATATAACATTTTTTAATGAAGCTTGAATTTTATTTATTTGTTTATTTTATTAATAAATTCGAATTGCTAAATTATGAACATCAATCTAAAGAACCATAACTGAAAATATTCTGTATAATTTTATTTATATGTATTCTGGTAATTCTTTAACTGAAGAATTACCTACAATAATTACTTAATTATTCTTACATTGAAGAATTACCTTAATTTTAAATCATTACTTTGCCATAAAATAATCATTTTGCGTAATCATTTTGCGCAATCATTTTGCCTTTTATCTTTAAAACATATAAACTGATCACAGGATTAAAAATGAAATGGATTGCTTCAAGTTACAAAATACCGGGCACTGAAAATGAGTCGAAATTTGGAAACTGCTCATCAAACAGGAACTTGAACGCTTTTCTTGCTTCGGCAATTGGTTTTGTTGGAAGTATCCCCTTAAATGATACATCAGAAATGGAAACTAAAAATAACGGGGAGAAAATATTTTCTTACAAAACAAGAGATCTTCAAGACAACCTTAGAGAGAGAGAAAAATAAACCAGGTAGAAAAGAAAATAATCGCAGGGCAGAAGAAAATTACTTTTCTTTTCGGTTTTGTTTCGTGTGAAGTTCCTGTGTTTTCAATGTTACTTTCTTAAGAGCAAAGAAATATAATTAAACATTTTTTTCTTTCGAAATGTGATACCTATATTATTTTAAAGGTCGGTTTTGAAACAACTTCGACGTCGAAACTAATCGATTTCGACAATTGAAAGTTCTCATTATTAAAGGTGTTGTTTTTTTCTGAAAAATACCTTTATTAAAGGTTATTGCCGTTTATTTATTGGATGCAAATGTTAAAATTTAATGTACTTTATATTTACAGTAAAATTTATTTTAATTTTATACGAGAAATAACCAAACATTATTGTATTAGGAAAAAAACAATGATTTATAGCAATTTTTAATGAACAAATTATACAAATATGTATATTTATAATTACTAATTATTTAATTACTAGCACTCTAGCGCTCGATACCATAGGTTTTGTGTTCGAGTCCGTGATATGTCGAGAATGTTGCCAGGGTTTGGAATCCACGTTATACCGTAGGTTCCGATCCATTATGACTATAAAACGTTGTGCGTAGGGCTGACAACCATCTCCTGTCTCGAAATCTGTCAACAGGCAGACGACTGTGGTTCACTAAGGGGTCATTGCGTTAATGAAAAAGAATTATTTTAGTTATATGCATCTACCTATATGTGTGAAATTGTTTTTAATAATCTTTTGTAAAATTTAATTTTTTACAGATTGTTCAATTCAATTTTATTATCAAAAAATGCATTCATATTCAGTTAAAAGAAAATACATATTGTAGTGTTGTCGGTTGTTTGTGCCACTGGATCTGGTGGTGGTTGGATTAAGATTTGAGACATATGTTTGAGAACAAACTTTATTTCACACGAGCACAAATACAACTTATACATACCATACAATTAATGATAAATATTTAACACATTTAAAGACATCTAATTAAAGATTCGTGGAAGAATTCCACATCTAAGCCGAAAATAAAGATATTTCTTCTCGGGATGAGACATTGTAAAACGTTTCTCAGCAGCAGCGCCAGTTGCGCTTAAGAGGAAGCATTGCGTAGAAGGAAGCACTGTTGCATCTGGTTTTTAGGAAAATAGAAGTTTTAATAAAATTTCGTACCAATATTTAAAAAATATAATGTAATTTGTTTTTTGGTATTTATTATTTCATTTCACTTGAAGTGTGAATCATGAGATATATCTGATATATTGATAAACTGTTTCCTTCTAAGATATTAGGGCACAGTTGGAGAAATATTTTGTAAAATCTGCAAAGCAAAGTTTTTAAAAGAAAAACATTTCATTTCTGTATTTTCCACACATATTTACATTAGTAATTTAACATAATTTTAAAATAATGAATAAATCAAATTAAAATAATATTGAATTGAATTTGGAAAAATCTAATTTTAAATTAATAGAAAAAAACATTTCGAAAGTAGAGTTCTAAACAAGATCTTATACGAAAATATTAATGAATTTTTATTTATTTATGCCGTTACATTATCTATTATATTCCATGTAATTCTAAATAAATTTAAAACAAAAATTGCATATATGGTCGAAATTTAAAATATTTCTGCGTGTATGCTATACTAAAAACAATAGAGAAGTCATTTTTCTTTTTTAGAAAGTATAATTGAACTCTATATACGCCATTTATTGATGTTTTTAATATTTGAATTATGTATTAAATATTTTTAAATCTAAGAACATTTGCATTAGGATGTTATGTGCAAATGTTGTCTTATGAATGTGTTTCTTATGTTTGTTTCTGTTTTCTTTGATTTCAAATGGAGAGAAAAGATGCATTAAGAAAATCCTGAGACAATGTCACCTTCTGACATTCCTCGAAGCTTGTTGTCGATAGTTTCCTGGAGTTTCCGAACATCTCGCATGTTTTCCACTGGCAGTTCTCCTGAGACAAAAAGAGAGAACTAATTGAGTTGGCCAAACTTTCTCATTTTTCCTGCTGTCTATTCAACACCCAGGAGGTTTTCTGTGTTTCCAGGATTCTTGTTTACTCCTGCGGATTGTGACATTGTTTGGATTTAGGCAAAACTTTTGCGAAAACCTAGCATAATTATAATAATTTAATTTGCATAACAATTTCATAATCCAAATTTACGAAAAAATAAATATTGTATTTTGAGTGTTAATTAAAAATAAAATAAACATCATTTAAAAGTTTTCTTATTTGTTTTCATTTCCAAAAATTAATTACAGTCATGTCCCTTTATAATTAAAATTTATAAATTAACTTTTAAGGAAATGTTTATACCTGTGAATTTTTGGCACAGTGTTTTAATATTTCTTTTCCATTGTATCTTTACGATTTAAATATAATTTACTTCATATTTTTTTTTTGGCACGTAAATATACATTTTCTCAGAAATGAAATTTCATCGATAAAAGAACCCGAAGAAAAAGATTTAAGCTCTTACTGAAGAAATAATCTTAATTAAAAGAAAATATTTCAAAAGGGAAATATAATAGTTGGAGTTTTAATTTAAATAATGCATTTTTTAAGGAAATCTAGTAATTAAATTTTTATTTTTTTATGTCATTCATTAGATATTACTAATCTACTTAATCTTCACATGAAAAAAAAATGAATGTTGGCTGTTTTGCACTAATATATTTAAAGATTCTAATATATTAAAGAGGCTTGTTTTCTGTTGCCTAAATGTAAAATGGTTGTATAATATACATTTTACAGTTTGTAATTGGTTGTGTATATATATTTCTGATTTTCATGTAATTTCATTATTAACAGAAATAAATCGTATTGAATTACTTGTTGTTGCTTATCCCACTTAGTAAACATCAAGATCAAGACCAAGAACCTGTTTGGACTTATGGTTGAAGGGAGGCTGCTGTTGTGAGGCAGCTTCTGTTGTGAGGGAGCACCCGTAGGTAGAAGTCTAAATTGACTCTGTGATACTCTACAAACATATGAGACCGAAACCTACGAATTAAAGTGGATTCCGACTGTTATATAGGTATTTTATAAAGTAATAAACTCCATAAAATTTATAATGCAACAATTTTATGCTATTTCTTTTTACAAAATTTCTTGTCCTTTTTTATTCTATTTTAAAAGAGATTATCAATTTTCATTTATAGAAATCAAGCATATTTCTTATTATTCTCAAGCATATTTCTTGCTCGTGTAAGAAATCCCATTTATGGAGTGACAGTTAATTAACAACAGTTCTTTTCGAGCACACCTAACAAATATTTAACTTACAAAAACTTATTTATTAAGTAAAACTCAATCAATTAACAGGTTCAGGAAAAAGAAGGATGAGCTCCTCTTCGAAATGAAATTGATAGGTAGAAAAAAAAAAGAAATAAAACAATGAATCCGCACTTCTTTCAGCGACCCAAAATAACACGCTGGTTTCACTTGAGGTCTTCCAACCCGAAAGAAGAAAAGTCTCGTTGGGCCGGTGATAAGTTGTCGGCAAATATTGGAGGTGTTATTAATAACCGCAGGTTGCTCAATGTCCACAATCTCCAAACCAAACACTCCTTCGCAGATCGTCGCCGCGTATGAAAGGAGAAAAAAGAGCCGCGGGCTTCTTCCGATCTCACTAACCCAAAATTCCACGAACAGTCATCTGTACTTGACCACCAAAAGCAATATGGGATTTGTGTACTTTGATCTTGAAAGAATGGTTTCTCGATCACTCATTTACAGCTGCAGATTCATATTTCATTTTTTATACATATTTCATTTTTTGTTTATTCCTTGAATATAAGTGAATACAAAATATTCAATGTTCTATTTATATAATACTTACTTACCTTTATCAATAAATGGCTGGTTAAATGCAATTTTCAATAAATAAGATCAATTAGTGTATTTATTTTTAGTAAGTTAATGTAAGTAAATTCAAGTAATTGCTCTTTGTCAATTTACATTAATTTTCAGCTGAAATTTCTTGATAGGTACTTCTTTTAAAAAACCTATACAGTAATTGGATATGAAATAAAAATATATTTGTTTAAATATCAAACAAATTTGCTTATCTCAAACACTCAATTTGCCCGATTCATGGCTCACGGGTAAATTGCGCAGCTGGTGAGTATTAGGGCTGGCGGCATTGTTGTAGCACTATTTCAAAAACGAGAAGTTTCGATGGCTTTGCGATATTCAGCATCTTGCTTCATTAGTCAAACTAATTGATGAGAGTTTTCCGAACTTTTTTTCCCATACCCCTGAATAGCTCCTACTAATTCCTGCCGGAAGGCATTGCCCTCCTTCGGAGACTCGGAGCTAACTCAAACTTCTTCCTACGGGTGCTCCAAGACAACAGGAGCTGTTCCCTTTTCCCGCCTTCCCTGAATAGGCAACTCATGGGGTGTCCGTCCGCGTTGCCGGACACTGACGCTAAGTCACAACTACAATAACAACTTATATATATCAATCAATATGTAAACTATGGTTCTTTCTTTTTTTTTTTTATTCACTTAAAATATTGTATATAATTTTTAAGTATATAATAAAACTCTTTAAAATTATCTATAAATTGTCTTGAATATAATGTGTCACTGACTGCCGCAGTAATAATTTTTTTTTCATAAGCATTTCAATATATTTATTTCATTTTTAGCTCTAAAATAATTTTCCTACATAAAATAAATCATAATTAATAAGTTAACTAATATTCACAAATTATAATATAATGCATGTCCATTTCTCTATTTAATGTTTTACTACTCAGATAATTTTTTAACTGAAAAAAATATTATAAATAAACATACTATTACATACGTGATCTAAATGCTTCTACTGAAAAACGTGTAATTTATTGAAAGCTTGTATACTTTAACATTTAGTATAAATTTTTATTGCATTTAAGGAACAAGAAAATATCGGGGATAACAATGTTTGAATTTCATGTATTATTCTGTGAAGTTTTAGATTCAGAAGAACCGTATCCTACAAATTTTAACTATAAAACTTTCAGGACATAAAAGTATAGAAATAAACTGATAACACAGTGATAGCGAGGACATTATTTTATAACGATGCTAACGAGCACTAGAAGAAAACTGGAGCCACACACGTATCCTATGACTTACTTGTTACTATATTTGGAGATATTTTGGGAAGATAAAATAACAATTCTTTTTATTAACTTTAATATTCCTTTTTTTTTTCTTAAAAGTTTTTTTTCTGAATGATATCGTCTATTAAAAATTTATTTATAAATTTAATTACAAACAGAGAAGTTTCTAAATATTAAAATTAATTAATACCCTATACTTAATTAACTTTTTATGTATTTTTTTATTGGAAAGAAAAAATAAACAAAAAAGATTTAGTTTCAGGTAATTGATTGTTAAAGATATTATCAATTTTTAAAAATGATAATATCTTTAATAAAAAGAACTTTTTATGTACTAAGATGATCGATATATTTTTAATTATATAACAGTTTAAATCTATGGTATGCTAATTTATAAAATCTTTACTAAAAGTTAAAGTTAAACGTTGCTTAATGTTAAATAGCTATGTTTGAATGACTTTCGAAATTCGTTGCTGGTTTAAAAAAAAAATAATTAAATGTTATTAGCATTTATGATTGTTAAATTTTTCCTATGAAATGTATAATTTTCTCCTAATTCGAATCAATTGCTTAATAATTTTTATAATGACGAAAGTAATGAAATATATTTAATAAAATGTTAAAAAACTAAATATTTTAATATAAGTAGTTCGCATTGATATATGTGCATATATATGTTATGATAATTAATAAAATCGTTACTAAAAGTTAAAGTTAAACGTTACTTAAAGTTAAATGGCTATGTTTGAATTACTTTCCAAATTCGTTGCTAATTAAAAAAGCTAATGAAATGTTATTAGTATTTGGGATTTTTAAATTTTTCTTATGTAATGTATCATTTTCTCACAATTCGAATCAATTTTTTAATAATTTTATAATGAAAAGTAATTAAATATACTTAACAAAATTTTAAAAATTAAATATTTAACATTAGTAGCAATTCGCCTGATATACCATTAAAAAACGAATAATTTTAATTGAAAACTAAACTACGAAATGTCGAAATCCTTAAAAAGAAATAAGAATAAATAATGACTTAAATATATTTATCATCGTAATGAAGTAAAAACTCAATTATAGCATTAAAAATTAATTAAATAAAAACAATTATGTTTATTAAAAAAGAATACTTCAATTACTAAATTGCAAAGACGTCTAATAAAAGCCATTTAATTTACTTCTTAAAATGAAGATTTAAACAGTAAAAAACTAAAATGATATAATGTTACATTGAATAAAATTAAAAGTAACATATACTGTTTTAAGTTCTGATTTTAATGAGAATAATTAAATTAAAGAGGATAATCAGAATAAAGCATTTAAATGTAAGTATACAGATTTCATTAAAAAATACGAAGATGTTATTGTAATTATGTTTATACAGACTATTATAATTGCTTTAAAATAAGTAATTTTCAGATTACAAATATTTACTTCATTGAGAATAATTGCGTATTTTCAGTTTATTCGTATAAGTAGACTGAATTAGATTTTTTTTAAACAACGAAATTGAGATAATTAAATTAAGTGTTTTTTTGATTCTATACATTCAAAACTATCATAAATTATTTAGTGCTATTTATAAGCAGAAATGCCATAATTTAAAAAACTAAAACTAGCATATTAGATTAAGTGACAATCATATTATATTAGGTTTATACTTATGATAATTTTCAAATCATAATTGCTCGTTAACATTTTAAATAATCACAATATTCAAGAAAATAAAAGAATGGACATTTAAGCTGTCACTGACGTTCTGATTTGTGAATAATATATATATATATAGAGAGAGACAAGAGATAAATGTACAGTATATATATATATATATATACATACATATTATCGTATATATATACGAGTTTTGTATGTGTAATAAAAAATACTCTTACATAAAAAAAAAGGCAAATGAAGAATTTATTGTGTGATATTACTTTAATTCAATTGGCGTTATTTGGCTTTAGTTTTTATAAACCAAGTACAAAAGGTACATACTTATCGATAGTGTACATATTTAGCGTACAAAAGTACATATTTATCTTTTTTACTTTTTTTTTACAATCAAGCTTAAAAAATTTTTTTTCAATAAATATGTGCTCTTTAAACTATTCAAAACATCAATTTACTAAGGTATAATTTCTGAATAGACCGTTTCGCAGGAAGTGAGCAACGAAGATGATCACATTTATGTATTGTTATTTTAAATATTAATGTAATTGCTATTAAAAAGTGTTATCCCTTCTAATTCTAAGTACAGTCGGCCAAAAAAAAATGGTACACCTGTAATAATTTTCGTAATTTTCATTAGATCTTCATTCGATATCACTAGAAATAAGGGACTAGCATATGGTGTAATGCATTTTTAACAAAATTAATTAACATGGTTAAATGACGTGGTTAATTTGGAATAAATTCTTTTATTTTAATCAATTTATCCCTTTTATCTCTTCCACTTATCTCAATTTTGATATGTAAGTTATTTTTAGTTGAAAATTGAAAATTTATGAATTAAAATGCAAAGTAATTAATCTTTTAGACAAAATAAAAAAAATTTTAGCAGTTCAAATGCTTAAAAGCTCAAAAAATTTTTAACTTTTCTATAAAGTTTAAAAACTTTTAATACTTTACCAATATTTATAACAAATGATGTACATAACTTTTTTTTTTTTTTTTTTTTCTATATTTATTTCACTGATTCACGGCAGAGAAATTCTCAGTGAGTGCATAAATAATATAAATTAAAAATATTAAATTTACTCTGGAACCATTTTTCACTAATTTATGTAAAGTTGCATTGTCAATTATTTTAAATTTAAATAATCCATTTTGTTTTAAATCCTATAACGTTCTGCTCTTATTAACTCATGTGGTTTCAGAAATCAACGATTTTTGAAGATGAATTATGGCATTCTGTTAAATGTTAAACAATACATTCGGTTTTAAATGAAAATAATCATCTTAAAGTTAATAAAATGTCAGGGTTTTTCTTAATACTTAAATATAAAATGCCTCACATAACAACTTTAGCGCACATAAATCTGCAGAAAAAATATATGTGGCTGAAAATCTGAAAACTGAAAAATATTTGATCTCAGATAATTCTATGGGTTTAGTAAGCATTTCGTAAAGGAAAATAAACAAACATTACTCAAAAATAAATATTTTATTCTTGTTATGTAACTTCAATTTTAAAACAGTATATAATTGATTAAATTTATTTATTTCAAATCATAATCAGTTTATATTTAATCATATGCATTATTTCCCTTTATTTGCAATTAGTTAAATATTCCATTATTTCACTCTGGAATTTATATTCTTTTTGTAACATCGCTGTCTTCGGAAAAAAGGCCGAGTGCCATCCGCTTTTTGATTTATGCCATGAGGCAAAGAGAGATCGAATGACCACTATCTATGTAAATTCAATGTCCTTACATTTCCTCACATCTCACCCTATTGCGAAAGGGATATTGCTGCCATTGTGAATCCCATTGAATTTTATTATCCAAAGTTGCCAATGCAGCGACTCATTCAATTCATCATGACTGGTGACCCGTGTCACTCTGGTGCATCCTAGAATATGATAGAGGGATTTCCTGCCGATAGCCGTGCATTTATTATTTTGTCCTGGGGTTGAAGAGAGAACTTTGAAAGGGATGAAAGTCCTTGCTTATCTGTATTCACGGCGTCAGAGTTAAATCGGATTTATTCCTCAGGATTAGAGCAACAACGCTACAAGCAACGTTTGTTTCACTGTCGCCATGTTAAGTGCATAGAAACTATAAATTGTATAAGATTCTTTTATATTAGATTCTTTTGTAATAGTTATTATTATAAATAAATCTTCATATTCTTAAACAATCACCCCTATCCATGGTACGTGGTAGTGGGTTTAACTTGCATGCAGGAATATTTTCCTGTGGCTTTCGTTACGTTTGTTAGTTAGGAAAATATATAGATTCTCATGGATTTTTTTAACAAGCAATCTGGCATCGCTGGTAATACTGCCTGATTACAGTTAACTGAGTTTACTTCAGTATATCAAGCGAAGGTGAAAAAAAATTGCCACTGAAAGTTCTATAGGAAGCATTGCTCCTTCTTACTCTGGCCTTTGGTACCACTGGGTTCAGGTTCGAATCCTGATGGTTGCATGGAAGTTTGTTAGTGATTCGGATCCCATGTTAAACTGTAGGTGACGGTCTATTTAGCTTCAAAGTGTGCAAAAAATTACCGTAGAGCGGCAAACCAAAACAAAGCTGCTTTTTTAAAAAGCGTAGAGCGTCTGTGGTAAATTCAGTATGATGACGAATTTGTTACTTTTGCCGTATCAGTAAAAAATTAAATACATTTTCGTCACATTCTTTCTATTTTAAGGCAAATTTCTGAGAAGCAAATTCTCGCGACAGTAATATTATTTTGATTCAATAATGCATGATTACTTAAACTAAATTCATTAAATTAATTTTCTTTAAAAAACATTTTTGTTTACATTAATATTGCGATAAGATCACTAATGAAATAACCTTTATCTTTAATAGGACAATATTCCCGTAATTTTTTTTAAGTATTCCGAATCTAATTTCTTATTGCTTTTAATAATTTAATTATGGCAAACTAAATCAAAGTATGAAAGGAGAAAATAATTCGAATACTTCAGAATCAGATTCTGCAAAAAAAATCGATTTACTAATTACGTACCTTCTAAGCTAATTAAAGTCTTTTAATTTGTTAAAGGCTTTCTCTTTTAAATGAAAGTTGTAATATGTAATCCTATTGACTATTTAATCTACCAACTTTTTTTTTTTTTGCTTCGTGGGAACATATCGAAACAAATTTAATGAAGTTTTATGATTAAATAAAGGTTTTAATTGTTTTTCAATATTAATAATTCATACAGAAAATCTTGAAATTTTGGCTGTTTCTTTCTCTGCGCATGTGAATTCGTTTTGTATTTGCTGGACATACAAAAATAATCCATACAGCGTTATTAAAAGAAGAATCTAAGGAAGAATTTGCTTAAATTTCCATTTATATGAGCAAAATTTTTTATATTTAGAGAGAAAATGAAATTCTTATATTTAGAAGAACTTTTACGAAAAAAAAAAAACATACAAGGTAAACAATCCTTTAGTAAATTCATTTTCATGGACATTTTGCACTTCATGAATAAAAAGGATGTTTGCAAAGGCTCAAAAATATTTTGCTGTGATATAAATAATTATATGTAAAAACATAATTAGCATTAATATATAAAATAATCCATCTGACATATTAATGAGATTTACTGTACTTTAGAAGATTTTTGTATACTATTTATTAAATATTTAAGAATCTTTTGGGCAGAAATTCTATAAATAAACATAATTTGTTTGAATACACCAAAGATTTCAACTCGTTTTACACTCACAAAAAATTATTATCTAAGTATTGTTTATTTTCACTGTACTATTATTTATTATATATACATTTTAACATTAATCATTCATGTACTAACTTAAGGAATTTTATATTGTAATTCTTCAACAATTTTTAAATAAGTTTCATAATTAATGAACAAATTTTTAATATTATATTATAATATAATAAATTTCAATACGCTTTTGTCTTATTAAAATCTTTTTACAAACTAAGTATTATGTAATACATTCAATTTCCAAATTAAATAATGTAATTTTTTCTAACAATTATTTCTTCTAAAACAATTTCGTTACCATATTTATTTAATATTTTATTCTCACTAAATCTTAGTTGATTCCATTAATTATGAACTTTATTTCGTCAACAATCCATTTAATATTTTTCCCATTCTTTATTTCCTTTTAGGCTCTTTTAAACACGCAAACATACCTTTACACCGATGCCTGATTCTCCTCTGGTTTCGTCTACGAAATTACATTTATTTTATCTGTTACGATCAGTTGTTTTCTCCCATGATTTTATTTTCCATGACAATCAAAATCCTTGAACAATATCAACTAGCAATTTAGCGTAGAGTAAGCCAACTTTTTTTGCAATTTGAAAAAACAGGAAATATTTATTACAATACCCTACCGAATTTACTTAAAAGAAAATGAACTAATGTATAGGTTATACAATATTAATTACGCATTTTTAATTTTTTACTAAAATGCTTAATTAATCTTGGACAATAAAAACTACCCATTTCTATATATTTACAATATCAATTCAAGATATTAACTGATAGATTGTTAAATAACAATTTGGGCACAAATGATAATCGTTTATTTGTTAATATATGGGCCTAACCGACCCTGTGGCTAGTGCTCTGTACCAAAGGTTTCGGGTTTGAGTCCCTGGAGTGCCATGGATGTTTATAGTGGTTCGTAATCAGTTTAAACCGTAGGTATCGGTCTAATAGGAACGTAGAGCTTTGTGGGGGTAGCATATCTTCGCGTTCGTAGCATATTTTCAAGCTAAACGTGCTCCCTGGGTAGTGCCAAATGAGTAACAACGGTGTGCAGCAGCTTTTTTATGGCATAAAGATTAACTGTCTTTGAATTGCCAGCTGCATTAGAACAGCAATATATGTGTGTTGTGTGTGAAAAGCATTGAATACTTCTTTAGATGATTTTACCTGAAAGCTTAAGTTATTCAGCCTATTTTCAGAAATATTTAATTGTAATTAAAACATTAAAAAATTAGTTCCATAAAAATTAAAGAAATTACGAAAATTCAAATTTTTCGGTTAATTTATAAGAATAATAAGATATAATTAAGAATCAGAAAATTCTTTTCTATTAAAATTCAGAAATAGGAAGTTGGTTTATTTTTAGAAAAACGAAATTACCTTAGGAGATCTTTTTTTCCTTTCTACATGAATTAGAAAAGTTTTCACGAAAAGACTTTGCTAGGGTTTAATAAATTTCTTATTTGTTCAAAAGTGAACATAAATTTATGCACTTTAAAAGTTAAGAAACTTCAGAGAAATTTAATAAAAAAGAAAACTTAGCCTTTTACGTTATATTGCGATAAAAATTGTCACAATATTAATATACTCAATCTACCTTACAGCAACAGCTTGTTTGTTCCTTAAAATTACTTTACGCCACTTGTGTTTTCAACGAGTAAAAAAATATATGAAATTATTTATTCTTGAAAAGTTAAAAGATTTTCAAAGAGCACTTATCTCTCTCAAATCAAACTGAAGTGCATTTACATTTTTTTATTTCAAATCTAATGTTTCTTCAGAAAATGTTGTGTTTAAAGGTGAAATATTTTCGAACTTCATTAAAGTAGTTTTATTGCATCTGAAGTGCTTCGTAGAATTCATAGAGTTAATATGAAATTTAAAATAATGTTGATAAATTATTGTTCGAAGACATTTTAGAGTATATTCTTGACATAAAAGTTACTTTAAATAAGCATAAATATTTTTTTAAAATGTTAGAGAATTTCCATTATGTATTATTGCATACGTCTTCATCATATGATTTATTTTCTACCTCAAAATATGTGTAGAAACTGTACCTTTTATTTGCACTTAATGCAGTTTCGTCAAAGTAACTTTGGATGAAATAAATTATTTATGTTTGCTGCCTTAATATTTTTATGAAAGAAATTTTAATCATTCAATCCTTTGCCTTGCATCATTTTACGGAATATTGCTTACTGTTTGTTTTTAAATAAATATACTTGGTATTCAGTAAGTAATTGGGTTATATAATCGAAACTCTCTCAAATTTTTAACATCACTAAGAAAAAACAAAACATCTTTTTCTTAACATCTTCTCTCAATTATATTCTATAATCTCTAAAATATTTACTATTTTTCTTTGTAATGTTTTCTCCTAAAGTAGACTGGTAATTAGCTCATTAGTGTTTCTTAATTAAAAGTGGTTTTTAATAAACCTGGCATATGAACTGCACAAAACGTAATACCGGTAATGAATGGGATAAATCAATAGGCCGGAAAAAAAAAACCTTCCATTGAATTCGATGAAATGGAAAACAAAAAAAAAGACACTCCTGCCATCAGGTGCGTCTTTTTAGTGGTATTCGTTAAATGAAGAGATATCACATCAGTTCAATTCATCTCGCAACGCATTGGGTTAAATTTTTCTAAGATATATTAATTTAAAAACCAAAAACAAATTCGTTAATGCATTAAAATTCATAAACATTTAAAAATAAAAAGAAAATTTCTGTTACTAAATTCCACGCAATCTCAGATTTCGAGTATCTGACGTTAGCTCTGTTGCAAAAAAAAAAAAATGACAGATATGTAATATATTTAGGTGTGTCCAGGCGACATAGCATTCCCACTTTTCTCATAATTTTAAAAAGAAATCCACAAGGCTGTCATATTAAAAGGGAAGGAGAATTTTCTACCTTATCATGTACTCCCTTCTTCAATGGCGCAACAGGCTCATTGTGTACCAAGGCCATCTGCCTTCTGTTAGATTTCGAGACAGGATATGATACCTTTTTTACGAGGTAGGGATGTCAGCCTTACGCCCAATGCTCTACAGTCATATTAGACCTGGACTACGGTTTAAAGTGGACTCCGAACCACTGGAAACATCCATGGCACCCGCCGCGACATGAAACCGACCCCTGTGGCACCAAACGACAGATGAGTCATTCATCCATCAGGCCCCACCCATATCATGTATAACCAAAAAATTTTAAATCCTACCTATTTAGTGTACTCATACTCGGCATAGACACAGGAGCTAGTGGCTCAATATCACTTGTTGAATTTAAAACTCAGCTCTTTTAGTTCAAAAATACAACCTGCTCACTACCGAACACACCGGTCTTATATTATTATTAATAATTTTTGAGTGTTAATATTTATTTAATTTAGTGCGGCTTTTTTAAAACCAGAGCAGACTGATTGAACATGCATGAGATTTCTAAACTTAAGAGAACTCTGATTTGAAGGCAACAGAACTGAACAGAAAGCTCTTGTGACAACACTGGGGAGACAGTTAGACACAACAAACATGTACTCTGGAAAGTCCTTCCGTTTGATTCAAGTAAGAGGATTGAAATCCACTAAATGCAAACGATGGGAACATTTCACCAAATTGAAATGTAAAATTACAAATAAAGTGTAGCACGCACTCTGTGTAACGCTGAATGTTCTACGTTGCTTTTTAATAATGAATGACCTCAGTGAATGTGTTCCGCATTCAAAGAAAACATAATATTTATTTTTGGCATCTGCATTACATAACTTATTGTTATATCCATTCGTTTTTATTCTCTTTCAGCGACAGCTATCCACAATGTACGTTTGGCATACATCAATACGTACAGTGAAGAAGTAATTTCTCCCAGCGTTAGAGGAAATAGTTTTCATCTTCAGACACAACAAAACCTTTGTTAAATTCCGCCCGTCTGAATTTCTTTTCATCTTCAGAATCATCTTTTTTTGTTTTTTTGTACTTTATTTCACCTTCTGTGTTTTCTTTTAGAGAGAGAGAAGAAAAAAAATGTGCTCGTCTTATTTCAATTTTCACGCAGGGGTTAGCACATGTAACCGCAGTCGCGGTTGCTTTCTTTGTTGAAAATGGAAATTTTTATCCAAAATATGCAAATATGGGGCTCTGAATGGTAATAGGGGAGAAATATTTCTACGATGATTGTGGATGGAGGTATTGCCCAATTCTTTGTAACTATAACGGTAAACTTTTTTGAAACAGAGCAAGTTGAAAGTTTGGAGAATATTTAAAATTGTGTGGTGGGTTTAGTATTTTTTTTAATATATATTCTTCTCCATTAGAATTAAATGAAAAATCCATCCACTGCTTTTAAAATAAGTACTTATTATGCAAAATTGGTACATAAAAATTTTCTTATTAATTTTCTTTGTAAACAAAGTAAGTTATATCTATGTGAAACCATTGACATAACAATTTGCTAAATTAAATTTTTAAAGTTTTGTTAACACAAATAATTAGTTACTTATTTTTTAGAAATAATATTTGATTATTATTTAATTCATATTAAATACCCCACTGGGGTCGGAGATTAAGATTCATCTGTGGTTTTGTATAACGGATAACACCAAAATTAGAATTCCCTGTTATTGTAAAAGAGTATCTTGCATCCACAATCAGAAGCCTTAAGATAACGATAGATAGGAATTTTTTGGAAATATGTTTAAGAAAATCTCATTAAAGCTGGGAACAGGTTCATGATTCAAATACTGATTAAAAAGTGTTCCTAAATTGATAAATAAATAAAAATGAATTTATTTCTTATAAAAAGAAAACTTATTGAAACACATAATACCGTGATTGTTATCTGTATTTTAGATCAAATTCTGTTTATCATCTGATCTAAAGTTGATTATCACAGCTTGAGAACTTTAAACACACGCTTTACTAGAATTTTTTACTTCCTTTTTTTTTTTTTTTAATCAATATCTACGTAGACGTTGTATTAAAATCTCTTTAGAGTGTAAAAATAAAAGAAGCAATCCTCTGGAAAAATTACTTTCAGAGCTTAATTAAGAACATTCACTTAAAGGAGAGAAAAAAGATTTAAAACCTGTGGATATTCTTTCAAGAAATATTGAATAAATTTAATCAAGATCGGCTTCGAAGGCATAAATCTAATTTAGGCGCTTTCTGGCGTCTCGGTGTTGGTGAAGGAATTTAACCTTTAAATAAACATATTTTAATCACATTTCTAACGTTTAATGAAACGTTAGTGAAACTAAAAATATAAAGTTTGTAATATTTTAAATATGTTGTTATACTAGATTTTCAGGTGCAATAGATTTTATTCAAATCCCGTCACTTAAAGATGAAACTATTTATTCAATAAAAATATTTTTATTATATGAAATCTCAAGCTTTTTAGTCTAAATAATATTGTTAAAATTTTTAGAGCACAAAAAATGCTGTCATTTCAAAATTTATGCATACACTTTATTCTTCATACTATTGAACTTACTCTTCATGTCTTCATACTGTCTTTTCAAACAACTTTTTATTATTTTGTTAAAATGCTAAAAGTATTATTATTATTAATATAAAAGGTGGTTTATATTATATAAATATAGAGAGAGTTTCTTTGTAATAGTTATAAGATTTAATTGGTGTATCCTTAAATACTTTTATCCTATGGAATTGATATATTAATAGAATCACTTTTCTTAATATAAAAGTTTTTAAAATATATTATTCCTAAAGTAAATTGATAAATATTTTTTTAGTATTTTAAAATATATATTAGAATATTATTCATAAATTTATTCAGGAATAAAAATTACATTTTTAGGAATGTATTTAAAACTTTAATTTGTCTGTGTTTTTTACTATACTGTTATACTATACTATTACAATATTGTTATTGCATTAAATCTATATAAATTATGTCCTTTTATTGTGTTATAAACATTAATTGTGTTATTTTATCAATAAATTTGAACCGGTCAACTATGAAAATCTATCTAAAGGACCATAATTAGAAATATTTTGTATAATTTTATTTTCAAGCATTCTGATAAACCTGCAGTTAATTTTAAATGTTAAATACTTACTTTGCCATAAAATAATCATACACCTTTTATTTTTAAAAAATATAAACTTATCACAGGATTAAAAACTAAACCGATTACTCAAGTTACGAAACACCGGCCACTGAAAAATGAGTCGAAATTTGGGAACTGCTCATCAAACTGGGAACTTGAGCGCTTTTCGTGCTTCGGCAATTGTTTTTGTTGGAAGCATCTCCTTAAATGATACCTCAGAAAATGGAAACAAAAAATAACAGGGGGAAAATATTTTCTTACAAAACAAGAGATCTCAATACAACTTTAGAGAGAGAAAAATAAACCGAGTAGAAAAAGAAAAAAAACCGCAGGGCAGAAGGAAATTACTTTTCTTTTCTTTGGTTTTTTGTTTCAAATGTGTGAAGTTCCTGTGTTTTCTATGTTATTTTCTTAAAAGCAAAAGAAATATAATTGAACATTTTTTTTTTTCTTTCGAAATGTGATACCTGTATTATTTTAAAGGCCGGTTTTGAAACAACTTCGACCTCGAAACTAATCAATTTCGTACAATTGAAAGTTCTCATTATTAAAAGGTATGTTTTTTCTGGAAAACACCTTTATTAAATGTTATTGCCGTTTATTTATGGGATATAAATGTTAAAATTTAATGTAGTTTATAATTCAAAATAAAAAATTAATTTAATTTTTATACGAAAAATAACCAAACATTATTCTACTAGGAAAAAAATTCAATGATTTATAGCAATTTTTTATGAAACAATTAAACAAAAAATATATATTTATAATTACTAATTATTTAATTACTGACACTCTAGCGTTCGGTACCAAGGTTTTGTGTTCGAGTCCATGCTATGCCTTGAATGGTTTCTAGCGGTTCCACTTAAAACAGCAGGTTTCGATCAATATGACTGCAGAGCGTTGGGCGTCTCTAAATCTGCCAGCAGGCAGACAACGGTGGTCCATTATGGTGTTATGGCACCAATGTAGAAGAATTATTTAATTATATGCATCTATATATATGTGCGAAATTTGTTTTAAATAATCTTTTGCAAAATTTAATTGTACAGATAGTTCAATTCAATTTTATTATTAAAAATGCATTCATGCTTAATTAAAAGAAACACGTATTGTAGTGTTGTCGGTAGTTTGTGCAGTTGGATCTGGTTGTCGTTGGATTGAGACTTGAGACACAGCTTTGAGAACAAGCTTTATTTGCACGAGCACAATACCACTTATACATACAATTAAAGAATGACAATATTTAACACATTTAAAGACATCTAATTAAAGATTCGTCGAAGGATTCCACTTCTATGCCGAAAACAAAGATATTTCCTCTCAGGATGAGGATTGTAAAAGTTTCTCAGCAGCAGCGAAAGTTGTGCTGTTCTTCCTCTCGGTGACAATCTCGATGCCTGGTGACCATTTCTTTTGAACGCTACAAGAGGCGCTCTAGCAGCGCGTAGGACGAAGCCCGGTTACAGTATAAATTTGATTTTATGCAAATTGAAATTTTTATAATATTTCGTAAGGAAATTATTTTTAAAAGAAAATGATGTAATTTGTTTTGGCTATTTATTATTTTTATTTTACTTGAAATGTGTATCCCGAGATACGTCTGATAAATTGATAAATTGCTTTCTTTTAAGATATTACGGCAGAATTAGATAAATATTTTGTAAAATCTGCAATGTAAAGTTTTTAAAGACATTAAATTTCATCTCATATTTTCAATTCATAACTTTTAACCATAATTTTAAAATAAAGAATAGTATAAATTAAATAATAATGAAAATAATTTGGAAAAATTAATTTAAAATTGATAGACTAGAGTTTTAAAGCAAGGTATTATAAGAAATGCTAATGAATTTTTATTTATATATACTTATGTGATATTTTTATATTCCATGCAAATCTAAATAAATTTAAAATAAAAATTACATTATCTGTTACAAATTAAAAATATTTCTGCATGTATTTTATACTAGAACAATAGAGATGTCATTTAACTTTAGAATGTATAATTTAACTCAATATTTGGACTTTATTGATGTTTTTTGATATTTAATATTTTATTAGATATTTGGACATTTGCATTAGGATTCCTGAATATATTTCTTACGTTTGTTTCTGTTTTCTTTGATTTCAAATGGAGAGGAAAGATGCATTAGGAAAATCCTTTGGGCAATGTCGCCTTCAGACATTCTTCTGAGCTTGTTGTCGATAGTTTCCTGGAGCTTCCGAACAACCCGCATGTTTTTCTGCTGGCAGTTCTCCTGGGACATAAAAAGAGATCTAATTGAGTTGGCCAAACTTTCTCATTTTGACCGCTGTCTATTCAACACCCGAGAGGTTTCTGTGTTTCCAGGATTCTTATTTACTCCTACGGATTGTGTCATTGTTTCGATTTAAGCCAAACTTTTGCGAAGGCCTAGCAGAATTATAATAATTTAATTTGCATAACAATTTCATAAAGCAATTTACGAAAAATAAATATAGTATTTTGAGTGTTAATTAAAAATAAAATAAACACCACTGGTAATGAATTTAGAAATTTTCTTTATTTTGTTTCCTAAAGTTAATTACAGTCATTTTCCTTTATAATTAAAATTTATAAATGAACTTTTAAGAAAATGATTATCCGCTTAATTTTTAACACAGTGTTTTAATTTTTATTTTCCGCTGTATCTTTAAAATTTATGTATGCTTTACTTCACATTTTTTGCACGTAAATATACATTTTCTCAGAAATGAAATTTTATCAATAAAAAAAACTGTCTTAAAAAAGCTTGAGCTCTCACTGAAGAAACATTCTTAATTAATAGAAAATTCTCAGTTGGAGTTTTAATTTAAATAATGCATTTCTAAGGAAATCTAATAATTTCATTTTTATTATTTTTATGTTATTAATTAGACATCACTACGTTGTTTAATCTTCATATTAAAGAAATGAGTGTTGGCTGTTTTTACATTAATTATTTAAAGAGTCGCCCTTTTTTTCCTGCTGCTATAATGTAAAATTGTAGATTAATATATGTTTTGGATCCTGATGGGAGAAACTAGCTCTCTGGTGCTCGGAGTCACGGGCTTCTTTTTCGTGTCCCGACGATGCCATGGATGTTTGTCGTGGTTCGGATTCCACTTTAAACCGTAGTTCCCGGTCTAATATGACTGTTAGGTGTAGGGTTGACAACTCTACCCATTAAATCACTTCCCAGGATGATTCAGTGATATGTCCCTCCCTTTTTTCTCTACGTACGTCACTCTCTCACTCTCTTTCGCTCTCTCTCTCTCTCTCTCTGTCTGTCTCTCTTGACAACAGATCTTGAATTATATGGTACCGCATGAGTTTGTATGAAAAATAATATCCATGTCAGCACATAGTCTCTCTAATGAATACAATGAAAAAAAAATATATAATTTGAACGATTTGGATTGATTCAATCGAATTAAATTTTGACTGGAAATTTTAAATGTTACCTGCATCAAATTTTTCCGTTGAACAAAAACTAGGCTCATTTAAATTCGCCTTTATTTAATTAATGCATAGCTTAAAATACGAGCAAACAGTTAAGTTTTTATAATATAATAAAATGGATATAATTTATAACATAACAATTTTATGCTATTAATTTATTTTAAAAGTAAACGATTGTAATTAATTCTTGGAATATAAAGAAAAATTTTAAATGGTATTTATTTTATTTTTTAAATAACACTCAAAATGCTATATTAATTTTTCATAAATTTAGCTTATAAAATTGTTGTGCAAATTAAAATATTATAATTATACTAGGAATTCTCAAAAATTTGGTCCAAATTAAAAACACTGCCACAATCCCTAGGAGTACATAATAAGTTTGGAAACACCAAAACCTTTAGGGTGTTGACCCTAGGTTCATTTAAATTTGCCTTTATTAAACTAATATATGGCTTAAAATATGAACAAACTATTATACATGTATTTTATAAAGTAATAAACTGGATATAATTTATGACATAACAATTTTATACTATTTTTTTACAAACTTTCATGGGGTTTTTTTTCGATTTTGAAAGATTATCAATTTTCCTGTATCGAAATTAAGCATATTTCTTATTAATCAACTTATTTAAAGTGTTCGGTGTAAGAATTCGCATTTATGGAGTCACAGTTAATTAATAACAGTTTTTTCTAAGCGTACCAGACAAATATTTAACTTACAAAAACTTATTTACTGAGTAAAACTCAATGATCTATTAACAGTTTCAAAAAAAGAAGGTTGAGCTCCTCCACGAAATGAAATTTAAGGGTGAAAAAGAAACGAAACAATGCATCCGCGCTTCTTTCAGCGACCCAAAATAACACGCTGGTTTCACTTGAGGTCGTATAACCCGAAAGAAGAAAAGTCCTGTTGGGCCGGTGATAAGTTGTCGGCAAATATTGGAGGTGTTATTAATAACCGCAGGCTGCTCAATGTCCACAATCTCCAAAAAACCAAACACTTCGTAGATCGTCGCCGAGTGTGAAAGGAGAAATAGAGCCGAGGGCTTCTCTCAATCTCACTAACCGCAAATTCCACGAACAGTCATCTGTACTTGACCACGAAAAGCAATATGTGACTTGTGTACTTTGATCTTGAAAGAATGGTTTCAGGATCACTCATTTACAGCTGGAGGTTCATATATCATTATTTTTATATATATTTCATTTTTTCTGTTTATTACATGAATATAAATAAATACAAAATATTTATTGTTCTTTTTATATAATTTTTATTGAAACGATTGTGTTTAAAATTCTAAATAATTTTAAGGAAAAAAAAATCTCAATTTTTTTTAAGCATTGTTTAATATTCTTCCAGAGATTGTAATTTAAAATAAATAAAAATAATTAAAATAAATAATAATAATTAAAATTAAAATAAAATAATTGAAATAAAGTTAAAATAGTTATTATTACATAAATAATAATAATTAAAATAAAGTTTCAAATATTCTATTTGGTTCAAAGTAAGGATTAAAATAAAGTTCCATCCATTTGTGGTTTTCATTTGGACATCGACTTTTAAGAGATATGTCATTTCACTAGAGCGAGGTTACAAAGGATAAATAAATTTAAATTTCTTTTCATAAAAATTATAAAATAGTTTATCTAAAAAACCTCTTTGTTAGGGTATACAGATATGTCGCTGCTGTTCGATATAGCTTTAACAATTTTATAAGTCTTGGCCATGACGAAGAGCAAGTTGCTGAAGATCTGGCCATCAAGGAAGAACTTCAAGTGGAAAACTATATTAGAAAAAGGAAAGTTTCCACTACATTCTTCGTCTTACACATTGTAACGCCCATATATGTTCATACCGTTAAGGCATTCAAAATTTGGAGCATTTTCATTTTCACAAATCTTTCAATTTACATGCAGACACATTCCATGCATTTAAGAATCAGAACACACACAGCATTTGCAGCTTTGTAATAACTTTTCCTCGAAATTCAGATATTGTAACAATTATTTCTGCAAATAAATTTTTGGTATTCTCAATTTAATTATTTCACTTAAAATTATTATTTTACTAATTTAATTTGCATTATACTTCTCAATTTTTAAAGAAGAACAGTATTAAAAAATTCACCTAAATCTTCGATAGTTTTAACATAAACATTCCAAAATGATTTCGTGATTCCAAACAGACAATTTTGTTTTTTCTTTAAATCTCAATCTCCAGAGTTTCATTAAGCACTTTCATAAAAGGGGGCGAACACGGAGCACTCGTCCTAGTTCTAAAAATACACATCCGACTTTAAGAACTCCGTTTCTGAGCTATTTATCAGGGAGGTGAGTGTTTGTTTTGGAAGTGTTTCTTCTTGTGTTTCCTCGCGCAAATATTTGAGTTCGACCTTGATTAAGCGCAGTTATTCAGAAAGTGTACTAACTTGGAAGGAAACTGACAGTAAATGTGTCCTACAAATTCAACTCTTATTAAAAATTTAAATTTCAAAAAAAATTTAACAGCTTTAATTTAAAGAAAATGGGTACAAGTTGTGTATTTAATGTTTCTATGGGGCAATTAGCCATGATAGTTAAATTAATATATAACCGTTATTAATTATATGAATTAAAATATGAGCAAACTGCTATATAAATATTTTATAAAGTAATAAACTGGATATAATTTATAAAATATCAATTTCATGCTATTTTTTACGAAATTTCTTTTTTTCTTATTAATAAGAGATTATCAATTTTATTTATAGAAATCAAGCATATCATTTCTTATTAATAAACTTTATTTAAAGTGCTCGTGTAAAAATTCACATTTATGGCGTGACAGTTAATTAATAACAGTTCTTTATAAGCATACCAGACAAATATTTAACTCACAAAAAACTTATTGACTAAATAAAACTCATTGATCATTTAACAGTATCAAGAAAAAGAAGGATGAGCTCCTCCACGAAATAAAAACTGATAGGTGAAAAAAAGAAACAAAGCAATGAATCCACACCTCTTTTAGAGAGCAAAAATAACACGCTGGTTACACTTTGAGGTCTCCCAACCCGAAAGAAAAGTCCTGTTGGGCCGGTGATAAGTTGTCGTCAAATATTGGAGGTGTTATTAATAACTGCAGGTTGTTCAATGTCCACAATCTCCAAACCAAACACTTCTTCGTGGATCGTCGCCGAGTACGAAGGGAGAAACAGAGCCTCAGGCTTCTTTCAATCTCACTAACCAAAAATTCCACGAACAGTCATCTGTACTTGACCTCGAAAAGCAATATGTGACTTGTGTACTTTGATCTCGAAAGAATGGTTTCACCATTAATCATTTACAGCTGGTGATTCATATTTTATTTTTCTGTTTATTCCTTGAATACAAATAAATACAAAATATTTAATTTTCTATTTACAGAATCTTACTTGTCTTCATAAATAATTGTATAAGATGGTTAAACGCAATTCTCTGCAAATTAAATCAAACAGTGTATTTATTTTTTAGTAAATTAATTTGATTTAATCGAATTGCTATTATTATTTGCTATTATACATTATTTTTCAGCTGAAATTTTTGTGTTGAGCACTTTTAAAAAAAAAAAAAAAATCTATACAGTAAATTGGATATCAAAAAAAAAAAAAAAAAAAATTTTTTTAAATATCAAACAAACGTGCTTGACACTCAATTTCGCCTAGTCGTGGCTCAGTGGTAACGTGCAGCTGGTGTGTATTGAACTGGCGGTATTGTTGTAGACACTATTTCAAAAAACGAGGAGTTCCGATGGCGTTTGTGATGTTCAGCATCTTGCTTCGTTAGTCACACTACCTGGTGGGAATTTTCCGGGTTTTTCTCATACCTCTAAGTAATTCCCATACCTCTAAGTCTCCCGGAAGGCATTGACCTCTTTCAGAGACTCGGAGCTAACTCAGACTTTTGCCTACGGGTGCTCCATGACAACAGGAGCTGTTCCCTTTCCCACCATCCATGAGTAGACTATGGGTATATCCGTCCCACGCCGCCGACACTGAGGATAAGTCACAAAAACAACAACTATATATATAACAGCAACTTATATATATAACAACTTATATATATAACAACAACTTATATATGCAAACTATGGTTCTTTTTCTTTCTTTTTTTTTTTATTCACTTAAAATACTGTATATAAATTTTTAAGTATATAATAAAAACTTTAAAATTATCTACAAAATTGTCTTGAATCGAATGCCATGCAACGATAACTTTCTTTCATAAGCATTTCAATATATTTATTTAACTTTTAGCTCTAAAAGTATTTCTTCATAAAGGAAAAATCATAACTACTAAGTTAACTAATATTCACAAATTATAATATAATGCATTTCCATTTCAATATTTAATATATTTTATTACTCAGATAATTTTTAACTGAAAAATATGATAAATAAACATACTATTACCTACGTAACCTATTGAAAAACGTGTAATTCAATGAAAGCTTGTATACTTTAACATTTAGTATAAATTTTATTGCAATTATTTAAGGAACAAGAAAATTTCAAGGATAACGATGTTTGAATTTCATGTATTATTCTGAACAGTTTTAGATTCAGAAGAAACCGTATCCTACAAATTTCCAACTATACAAACTTTCAGGACATAAAAGTATAGAAATGAACTGATAACACAGTGATAGCGAGGACATTATTTTATAACGATGTTAACGAGCTCTAGAAGAAAACTGGTGCCACACACGTACCCTATGACTTACTTGTTACTCATATATTTGGAGATATTTTTGGCCAGATAAAACAACAATTTTTTATTATCTTTAATACTCCTTTTATTTCTTAAAAGCTTTTTTTTTTCTGTACGATATATTGGCCATTAAAAATTTATTTATAAATTTAAGACTACAAACAGAATAATTTCTAAATCTTAAAATTAATTAATATTGTATTATACTTAATTAACTTTTGAGAAGTTTTTTTATTGAAAGAGAAAAAATTTATAGTTTGAGATAATTGATTTGTAAAAAGATATCACTATCACTTTTAAAAATTGCAAGATCTTTTTAATAAGAGAACTTTATGTACAGGGGATGATCGATATTTTTTAATTGTATAGCAGTTTAAATATATGGTACGATAATTAATAAAATCTTTACTAAAAAGTTAAATGACTATATCTAAATTACTTTTGAAATGCGTTGCTGGTTAAACTAATGAAATGCTTTAAGCATTATGATTTCATGGAATTTTTCCTTTGAAATTAATATTTTCTCCCAATCAAATAAATCTGAAACAATAATTTTATGATGCGGACGTAAGCAATTAAATATATTTATCTAAAAAAATGTAAAAATTTAATTTCCAACATTTGAAATAGTTCCCTCGCACTGATATACCATTAAAAAAAGAATTATCTCAATTAAAAATTAAAAACTACTAGAAGTCGAAATCTTTAAAAAGAAATAGTAAAAAATGCAATTCTTAAGAAAGTAAATTAAATATTATTTTTCATCATAATGAAGTAAAACCCCATTATAGTTATTAAAAATAATTAAATAAAAGCTATTATATTTATTAAAATGAATATCTTAATTACTTAATTGCAAAAATGTCTAATAAAAGTTTTCATTTAATTTACTTAAAATGAAGATTTCCATAGTAAAGAACTAAAAATGTTACAATGTTACATGGAATAAACGTAACAGATACTGTTTTTTAAACCTACTTTTAATGAGAATAATTATTAAATTAATGCGATAATTAGGACAATAATCATTTAAATTTAAGTGTATATGCAAGCTTCACTAAAAAATAAGAAAAATGTTAACAAATTATGCTGTTTGAAAGATTTATATAATTGCTTTAGAAGATGTAATTTTTAGATTATAAATATTTTCACTTTAGAGTAAATAAAAATGTACATTCTCAATTTATTCGTATAAGGAACTAAATTAGATTTTTTAAACAACGAAAAACGAGATAATTAAATTGAGGGTTTCCTCCATTCTTATGCAATTTTAAAAATATCATAAAATTATTTTAGTACTATTCATGAACATAAAAAGGCAATAATTTTAAAATAAACCATATTAGCATTTAAGTGGACAATCATATTATATTAGGTTTATTTCACATGATAATTTTAAAATCATCATTGCTCGTTAAAAATTTAAATATTCACAATATTCAAAGAAAAATAAAAGTTAATAATAGACATTTAAGCGGGTCACTGATGTTCTGATTTGTGTTAATCTATATATTTATATACATATGATAAATAGATAGATAGATAATGTAAAAGTGGAATGTATGATAGATGATATATATATATATATATATATATATATATATATATGACTTATATGTGTAAATAAAAAATACTTTATATAAAAAAAGTCAAATGAAAATAGAAATTATTGTGTGATATTACATTAATTCAATTGCCGTTATTTGCTTTTTAGTTTTTTAGCAACCAATAAAAGATACATATTTATCGATAGCACTTTGCATATTTATCGTATAAAATTGCATATTTATC
Source organism: Caerostris extrusa (assembly GCA_021605095.1). Classification (NCBI taxonomy): domain Eukaryota; kingdom Metazoa; phylum Arthropoda; class Arachnida; order Araneae; family Araneidae; genus Caerostris; species Caerostris extrusa. The sequence goes on from BPLR01010806.1 coordinate 60,156, forward strand.
AATTTTTTTTTATATTTTTTTACAATCAAGCTTAAAAATTATTTTTCAATAACCATGTTCTCTTTTTTTAAAACTAGTTTAAATCCTTTATTTACTATAGAGTAATTTCAGAATCGCCCATTTCGCGGGAAGTGAGCAACGAAGATGATCACAGTTATGTATTGTTATTTTAAATATTAACGTAATTCGCTATTAAAAATGTTATGCCAAAAACAGGTACACGCTTAATAACTTGTAATTTTCATTAGATCTTCATTCGATATCACTAGAAATAAGGGACCAACATGGGTAATGCATTTTTTTTAAATAAAAATTAATTAACATGCTTAAATGACATGGTTAATTTCAATAAATTCTTTCATTTTAATCTAATGTATCTCTTTTTATTAATTCCACTTTTCTCAATTTTTCATATAAATTAGTTTTAGTTGAAAATTGAAATTTTCTTGTTATATGAATTAAAAATGTAAAATAATTAATCTTTTACACAAAATAAAAAAAAAATTTTAGGAATTCAAATGCTTAAAAGCTCTCAAAAGTTTTTTAACTTTTCTATAAAGTTTAGAAACTTTTTAATATTTTACCAATATTTATAACAAATGACGTATAATAACCTAACTTTTTTTGTTTTCTATATTTATTTCATTTGGTTCACGTGGAAAAATTGGAGAAATTCTCATTGATTGCATATGAATTAAAAAATATTAAATTTGCTTTGGAAACATTTTTTCTTTAATTGATATGTAAAGTCACATTGTCAATTATTTTAAATTTAATTAATCAATTTGATTTTAAATCCTCCAACATTCTAAGCTTTTATTGGTTTTTGTAGTTTCGAAATTCCAACGATGCGTTTGAAAAATGAATTATGGGGATTTATGTCCCTGGCGTTGAATCTTAATACTTCTGGTTTTAAATCGGTTTTAATTCGGTTCGGTCTAGATTTTTGTTGGTGCCATGAGGCAAAGAGGAGATCGAATGACCACTATCTATGTAAATTCAATGTCCTTACATTTCCTCACATCTCAACCTGTTGCGAAAGGGATACTCTGACAATCAGGAACCTACTTGGTCTTTATTATCCAAGGTTGCCAATGCAGCAGTCATTCAATTCATCATGACTGGCGACCGTGTGCCACTCTGGTGCAGCCTAGAATATGATAGAGGGATTTCCTACCGATAGCCATGCATTCATTATTCCGTCCTGGAGGTTGAAGAGAGAACTTTGAAAGGATGAAATTGCTTATCTGTATTCATACATATCAGAGTTAATCGGGATTTTTATCTCACAGGTTTAGAGCAACAACTTACAAGAATGCGTTTGTTTCACTGTCACGTTAAATGCATAGAAGCTATACACTGCATTAATTTTTTTTACAAATTCTTTTTGTAATAGTTATTATTATAAATAAATCGTAATAGTTATTAGAAATAATATTTCATATTCTTAAAGAAATACAATGACATGTGGGAATAATACATGCAGGAATGTTTTCTTGTGGTTTTCATTAATAAGTTTAATTAGTTCGAGAATTGCATACATTCTCCCAGAATGTTTAAAAAGAATCTGTGAATATAGAAACACCTAAATGAAGACTTATGATTAAATAAAGGTTTTAATTGTTTTGCAATATTGATAATTAATAGAAAATATCTTGAAAATTTTCTACGTTTCTTTTCTGCGCGTGGGAATTGTTTTGTATAAGATTTTGTATTGCGGGACATACAAAAATAATCCATACAGTGTTATTAAAAGAAGAATCTTAAGTGTGTGTGTGTGTGTGTGGAAATATTCAAAAACTTCTTCAAATCATTTTACATGAAATTTTTGAAAGTTGTTCAACCTATTTTCAGAGACATTTAATTATAGTTAAAATATTTGTTCCTATAAAAATTAAGGGAATTCGAAAATTCAAATAGAGAATCACAAATAGCAAATTCACAGAGATAATTAAGAACCAGAAAATACTTACGGTAAAAATAAATATGAAGTTAAGGAATATGGTTTATTTTTAGAGAAGCTGAACTTACCTAAAACATTTTTTTCCTTTCTACATGAATTAGAAAGGTTTTCACGAAAGACTTTGCTAGGTTTAATAAATTTCTTATTTTCAAAAAGTGAACATAAAATGTATGACCTTTAAAGTTAAGAAAAACTTCAGAGAAATTTAATAAAAACCAAAAACTTAGCCTTTTATTTTATATTAAGATAAAAATTGTCACAATACTAATATACTCAATCTACCTTACAGAAAAAATCTTGTTTATTCCTTGAAATTACTTTACACCACTTGTGTTTTCAGCGAGTAAAAAATATTAAATTATTTATTCTTGAGAAGTTAAAAGCTTTTCACAAGAACACTTATATCTCTCAAATCAAACTGAAATACATTTAGATAGTAAAATATTTTCACATGTTTAAATTGCATTTGTTTTATTTCAAATCTAATGTTTCTTCAGAAATGCTGTGTTTAAAAAGCGAGAAATATTTTTGAACTTCATTAAAGTAGCTTTATTGCATCTGAAGTGCTTCATGGAATTCATAGAGTTAATATGAGATTTTAAAAATACCGTTGATAAATTATTGTTTGGAGAGATTTTCTGAGTGGGTATATTTGAAATGAAATGTCACTTTAAATACAAATAAATATTTGTTTTTGATAATGTTAGAAAATGTTAGAAAATTTCCATTATGTATTATTACATACGTTTTTATCATATGCTTTATTTTCATTTAAAATATGCATAAAAAAAAAAAATTGTATGTTTTATTTGTGCTTAATGCAGCTTTGTCGAAGTAACTGTAGATAAGAAATAAATTATTTATGTCTGCCGCCTTAATATTTTATAAAAAAAAAAGAAATTTTAATCCTTGAATCATTTCATTGACATTTTATTTACGGTATACATGTGATGTTTATAAATAAATATCATATTATTCAGTAAATAATCGGTTATATAATCTAAACCCTCTTAAATAAGACTCCAGGGGAAAAATAAATTCACCTTCTCTAAAATAGAGCCTCCTTTTCCTTTTGTAACTGCTTTCTCCAAAAATGCATCTGATAGTTATCTCGTTAGTTTTTTAAATTAAAAGAAGTTATTAATAAACATGGCAAACCAACTACACAACATTTAATGCCGGGAATGAACGCGATAAATCAAAAGCGTTTGAAAAATCTTCCATTAAATTCATTTAGTATGGAACACAACAAAGGCACTCTTTCAGTTGCCTTTTTTAATGACATTCGTTAACTGAAGAAGCATCACGTCAGTTCAGTTCATCTCACGCATTGGGCTCGGACTGTTTCAAAAGTATATTAATTTAAAAACCGAAAACAAAATTCGGGAAATATTTTAGAGTTCATTAATATTTAAAAAAAGAAAAAGAAAAAATGTTACTTGAAACTCCACGCAAATCTCGGATTTCGGCTTTTAAAGTGGATTCCGAGCCACTACAAACATCCTTGACACTGCCAGGACTCGAACCCGTGAAACGTCACCAAGTGCCAGAGGGCT